>AWOL01S0051902.1:0-15728 GCA_000715115.1 Nicotiana otophora | reverse complement strand
TGGAGATAAACTATAGGTCACTGAGTTATTCACCACCACAACCTCACCCCCCTCCCAATATAATGAAACCCTTACTTTTCGTTCTTCAGATATTATGAAAAAATGCTTGAGAATTTAACAAGAAGAAAAATTTGAACGATAGTTAGGAATATTTTTGAATGGATTTTTGTAAAATCCTAACGCTTTTAAATAAGGCAATGCCTAGCTCGGGGGGCTGAATTTGTTTAGGTATAACGCTCTTTTAAAAAGCGTTATACCCATTTGAATTATTGTTATGCCAGTTAAACACAGGAGACTTATTTGTAGGCCCACAAAACGGGTATAGTGCGGTTATATACCGCGCTATGCATAGCTGTCTTATCAGCCCTGTATAACGTGGTTTACATTGACGTTATATATATATATAGCGCTCTTTTAAAGAGCGCTATACTTTAACGGCCAAAACTCTGTTAAAGTATAGCGCTCTTTAAAAGAGCGCTATATATAGAAATATCACTCTTTTTTTTAATCACACATTTCCATCAAACTTGTCCAAAACCTATCGTGTGAGACTAGCTGAGCTGGAGAAATTCAACTTCACACATAGTTCAAACTTCGGCCAGTAAAATCATCTAAGAATCTTTTTTTTTCCTTTCATAACACCTTTAGTACCATTCATCCACTAAACAAGAAAGAAAAAGAGTTGAAGAACCAAGAACGTCATGTTGAATTAAGTGGCGGTTTTCACAGTTCAAGATATGGAACTCGGGAAGATGGGCATCATGTTCTTTTGGTTTTGGGGCAGTTTTGATGTCTATAGACTAATAGCGCCAAAATGGAGAAATAAGCTAATTTTGAGAAATGCCTTTTTTCAAAAAGTATTTTTAAAATTCTTTTGGAAAGAAGCATATTGTGTTTAGCTAATCACTTTGAAAAGTACTTTTGAGTAACAATTTGTGTTTGACCAAACTTTTAAGAAAGTGCTTTTAAGTATCAGATCACGAATAAGGACATGAATAGATATATTTAATAGTTAAATATTATAAATAAATAAATAATCTTAAAAAAAATTAATTACATGCAATAATTAAATCTTTTCATTTTATTTAAGTAAAATATGAAAATAAAATTTAAAAGTATTTAATTCTTTTAATATAAGTTAAATATATTAAAAACCATTCAACAAATATAAATGCATTCACCCCTAAATTCACTATATATTAGAAAACTATCCTAAAAATAATAAGAAATATTTATGCATTAATATCATAAGTATTAGATTTAACGGTTATTTTGGTATATACTATATTTTGTTAAGGATATTTTTGGTAAGAAGAAAAGTCAAAACTGCTTCTGCTTCTGCTTTTGGGAAGAAGCTATTTTTTTCTGTTTCTCAGAAACTGCTTCTGCTTCTGCTTCTTCCCAAAAGCACCCTTTTCCCCCCAAAAAAACTTGGTCAAACACCTCGGTTAGGAAAAAAAAGTGCTTTTGAAAAAAACAAAAAAAAACTTTTGGCCTCTTAAGAAGCTTGGTCAAACAGGCTATAAGACGAGGTGTAGAAATCGTTAGTTTTAAGAGCCTTATTTAAAGAATAATCAAAATTTACAAAGTTTTTAAAATTTAGTTGCCTCAAAATCAGCTCTAGGCATGCGGTCTAAAGTTGAAAATTGGGGTATGAAGTTTTCACATTCAAACCTACAAGTCTGAAGTTGGTTTTGCTAAAACATAATTTGTAGTTTGAAGTTTGAACGAAGTTAAAATTAAACTTTGGTAGAACCCACTTCAGAACCGAAGGTCTAAATTTGAACTTTGACTTTTAAAACTTCAGACCTTTAGGTAAGAAGTTAGACTTTAGCAGAAACCTGATTAAGTTTTAAACAATTTTTAAAAATTAAATTTATTTTAAAAGAAGAAAAAAAAGTAGCAACAAGTTCAGTCTAAAGTTCGCTAAACTGATTAAGCTTTAAACAATTTTTAAAAATTAAATTTATTTTAAATAGGGAGGTTAAACCTGTGTCACTTTTACCTCGGATAGCCGACTTTTTTTCGCCTCATACTCTTTTCTGCTCCATTTAGTACTTGATAATTGGTAAAATGGTAGCTTATTAATTAATTATAAACATGGGACAATAACAAATTTTTGTTATAAGAAATAATAATATAATGAACAACAACAACAACAACAATAATAATAGTAATAGTAACAATAATAATAATAATAATAACAAGAGTAATAATAATAATAATAATAATAATAATAATAATAATAATAAACGGTGACAACTGCAACAACAATAGTATTCGATAATAATAACTCTGAATAGCACTTTACTAATAATAATAATAATAAGAAGAAGAAGAAGAAGGGAGCTCAAAATATGATAATTTAGAAAAGAAGATGAACAAAATTGGATACTACACGTTCAACTATACATAATAAAAATTAAGATATCGCCGCAAACGTCCGTGGTATCTTTGGTTTGGCCCTAGATTAGAGCAGTTTTTTGGTGAAAATTTTTCTTGTATTCACAAAATTTCAACTTTTTTTTCAAATAAAATGCATGTCCAAATACAACTTCAACTTCCAAAAATTATTTTTCAACACAACTTCGAAAACTTTTTTTTTCAAATTTCAACCAAATCTATGTCCAAATGCTAGCTAGTTTATGTTACTTCAGCTAATTAAGGACCATGTCTAAAATTGTAAAAAATAAAAAACTAATTGGAATTAGAGAGGTTCCACTGCTGGTACTGCTGCTCGAGCTCTAGGCTGAGCTTTGCCTCTGTCTCAGCCTCTATCGCGACCTCGGCCTCGACCTCAGCCCCTAGTAGGAGCTGCCATTGGGGGCTTTGGCTGCTGTCCAGCTGAAGATGCAGTACGTGTTCTCGCCATCTGTGAGAGAACAAGAACAGAAGAGTTTAATCATCAATGACAGAATCAAATCGCACGGTAGAGAAGAATAGAAGTGAAATTGTTCCTAAACTCCATAGCCTCTAGAAAATAAGTATAGGCGTTTCCGTACCGATCCTGCAGACTCTACTAAGCCTGCTCGTGACTCGTGAGACCTAGGCAACCTAGCGCTCTGATACCCACTTGTCATGACCCGGAATTCCCGCCTTGGGGATCGTGATGGCGCCTAACATTTCACTTGCTAGAAAAGTCGACGTTAGAACCATTAATCCATTTTCAATAGTTCAGATTAAATGATAAGAAAGAAACTGAAATAACTGCAATAATCCAAAGTAAAGTGCAGAAACCATATCAACTGAAGTATCTAATACAACCCTGGACCCGTTGTCACAGTGCATGAGCTACTAGAATAGTACAAATAAATATCTGAATAAAACATAGAGCTGTCTGAGAGAAAATACACAACTAATAAAAGGAAAGGGGACTTTAGGGGTTGCGAACGCCGAGCAGATGTACCTCAAGTATCCACACTGATAGCCAACCCGAGCACGCTAATGACAGCTACTGGGATCGACTCCAAAATCTGCACAAGAAGTACAGAGTGTAGTATGAGTACAACCAATCCCATGTACTCTGTAAGTGCTGAGCCTAACCTCGACGAAATAGTGATGAGATTAAGACGGGTCACTTATACTATAACATGTACGCAGTATAAAAATAATGGCAGGAAGGAAAATATAGGAACATATCTAAGCAGTAAATACATGAAAATAACTCAACCTCAGAAAGAAACCAGTAAATACTAGAAATACCAATCCTTAGAGTCTAGTAAGAAAATATCGAAGCCAATACAACACGATAAGCAAATAGGATCACGTAGACTGTTGCGGCGCGCAACTCGATCCCACCGTACAACACAATCCTCCATTATTCCACCGTAATAGTATCAACAATAATAAATAAATATATATTGCAGCGCGCAATACGATCCCACCCTATAACAGAATCAGTATCATAATTCACCCTTATTTCACCGTATCAATCCACCCTTATTTCACTTATTGCGGCGTGCAACTCGATCCCACCGTATCAGTATGAATTCTCCCTTATTTTACCGTATCAATCCATCCTTATTTCATCTGTTGAGGCACGCAACCCAGTCTCATCGTACAGTATGAATAAATCAATAAAGACATTTAATCTAAAAACTTAAATCACAAAAGTCTTCTACGAGTAATGGACATGAAGCAGAAACAGAAAGAAATCTAGTCCCGAATTAAGAATCCACTACAATGAATATTAAACAGCCAAACAAATTAAATAAATGACAACTAAAGATACAAATAAGTCAATTAAGGCAAGTAACAGTAATTCATGAAAGTAGTGGAAAAGTCTAACATTTTTTTAACACGAGAACAATAAGTGACAAGTATCAAATAGGGATATGGGAAATATTTAAAGCACGTAACAGTTAAGACATGGAAGAAAATAATTAATGGAATGCGAAAAGTCAAGGAAACAAGTAGTTCGGCGGCGTATAAGCACTCGTCACCTCGCATATACGCCGCAACACATGAATTTCATATAGCACATAGTTTGAGGGTTTCTAATTCCCTCAAATCAAGGTTAAACCCAACACTTACCTCACTCCGCAGTGGGAGTGGACATTTGGTACTTCGGTACGGTATTAAAGAATTTCGGTTCGGTATTCGGTTTATCAATTGTGTATACCAAATACTATACCAAAGTATTTCGGTACGGTTCGGTATGATTTCGGTACGGTTTCGATTTAATACATATTCATGTGTCACGTACTACTAAATGCTAAGAGCCTAAGCATTAAGCAAGCAGAAACAACTACTAATGAGTAAACAATCTGCCATTCTGCCTAACAATCTGCCATCCTGCCTAACAAAAGGCAGCAACACTAAATAAACAATCTGCCATTCTGCCTAACAAAAGGCGTGTAAGAAACATTCAAATCTGCCTAACAACATGCAACAACATATACATGGCAGATTCACACCTGGTTATCACATTCACAGCAAGTACTTGAAAGGGAAAAGAAGTAAATAAATATCACAGCAAGCTAAGATACTAACAACCACTAACGAGAAACAGCAGAATTAAACACAGTACAACAAAAACAGAGAGGGCATAAACCTGCCAAACAGAATTCAAGTTTACACTAATAGTCTCGAATCAACTTAGTCTTAATTCTTAAATACGTATTTCAGGAAGACGCTCAAGACAACGCCTAATATGCTTCCTTAAACAATAGGTGCCATCCCTCTTTGGATGAACATTATAGACTCGACCACAATGCTTGCACTCTACTTTGCGAACTTCTCCATTAGCTTCTATCACCTCAAAGTGTTCCCAAATATGAGAACATACTTTAGGAGCACGGGGCATGATTGCACTTGAACCTAAAAAAAAGATAAATCATAAGTTAGAATATTATTTTTTGATGATAATAGAACAAAACTACAAAAGTATATCACCAAACAAATAGAGTATTAAACTTACCACTCAAGTTGCAAGTTGCAACTATACATCAAACAATGCTAGTAATGCTTCCATTATTTTCCATATCTAAAGATAATTCGACCAAATATGTCATACAAATAAACAAAGTATAATATATTATTTTGAACTAAAATACACACAAAATATTAAAGCTTACCAAGTTCGAGTTCCTTAAGATACTCCAGTCTTCTTCAACACTAATAGGATTCTTCTCTTCTCTAAGCCAATCTTGAACACAAACAAGAGCTTGCACATATTTAGGAGTCAATGAACTCCTAAATGAATCAAGAATATGGTCACCGGTGCTAAACGCACATTCCGACGCCACACTAGAAATTGGAATGGCCAACACATCACGAGCCAACTCTGAAAGAATAGGAAATCTAGGAACATGTGTTTTCCACCAACTTAAGATATCAAATTCTTCACTAAAAGACTCTTGTTCTTTACTAATGTATTTATCCAACTCCGATTTAGCACCCCAACTTCCATTGTCTTCCTTTTGTTTCTTCAAGTGAAGCTTCGTCCTTATTAATGATGCAGTTATAACACTCCCACTAGATGTATTAGATGTGTTATTAGATGAAGTAGAACTATATGGAGATTAAGGATAAGATCCAGTTGAAAACCTTTTTAGATACTCTTCAAACAAAGAATTCATATAAGCATACATCTTAGCATTTATTATTTTTTCCCTTTTTCCTCCCCAAAAAGTTCTTCAAGTGCAAGGCTAACATATTCAAATTTGTTACGTGGATCCAATACGGAAGCAATAAAAATTATTTTATTCATCTTTTCAGGCTCACCCCAATACTTACTTGAACTTTTCTTGCATCCGCTCAGCCAATTTTCTCAAATGCTCATCTTCACTAATTAAAAATATTTTCAAATGACAATAAAGTTCAGATACATCCTCAAAATGAGAATTACAAGTGACATAACGTGAACCTGAAACTTTTTTGGTGAGCTCATGAAATCTTGCAAGAAACTCTATCACCATAAACTTCATAACAATCCCTTGTTATTGTTCTACGAGAAGGAAGACAAAATAGTGGTTGAGTTATTCTCATAAACTTCATAAAGCTTCCTTTTCTACAAAGCTAAATGGTAGTTCATCAATAACTATCATCTCAATTAAAGCCCTCCTAATCACTTTTTGATCGAATTTCCGAAGCGATCCTCCATCATTTTGGCAAGATTGAAAGTTTATCCTTGTCTGAGTATTATCTTTATCAATGTTAGGTGGGTATTCTTTACATCTATTCAAATGACTTCTCAATCCTGTTGTTCCATTCTTAGATGAATTAGCAGCATAAGCTTGCTTACAATATTTACACCTTCATTTACTGATCCCATTTTCCTGAAATTTATCAAAATATTTCCAAACTTCGGATCTAGGTTCTATGACTTTTCTTTTCTTAGAATCTTGAGTATCAATTGTGTTGGCATTGCTATCATCAGTAATAGGTAAGCTTTCAGTTGAACCAACATTACTTACTCTACTTTCATCCGCCATCTATACAAAATTAAAATAAATATAAACACAAATTGTTAAAACCAAAACACTAAATAGAACACTACAAGCAAAACACTACAAGGGCGAATGGTCATGCAATGAGCAGAGAACAGCCTAGTACAAGAACAGATCACACACTATAAGGAAAAAACTATTCCCCATCTAGTTAGTTTGTCATTCCTGAAAATAAATAAAGTGGTCATTTTCTACTTCTAGTATGATTAAGCTGGAAAAAAAGCCAAAATTTTAGAATAACATAGAGAAATATAGGTAGATTACGCAGTAATCTGTAGGTAGTAGCAAAAGCTCTATTACTCTATAGCAAAAGCTCTAACCCTCTAAGAATACTAATCCAAATTGATCTGGTAATCAAAATACTACAATACGTTCTTCATTGATCTGGTAATGTAATACACATAGTAGATATAGATCCCGAAAAAAGTAAATTAGGGTCGTTGAACACACCGGTACAACGAGTTAAACCTCAAAGATGAACACATTTTGACAACTATGACCTAGCACATCTCTAAATATAGAACACCATAGTAACTCTATTAGACTTAAGTAGAGCTACATAAAAAGGCCACAACAACTTTAGAAGTTAATAATTTTGGTCCTGCAAATTGTTATAGCTCGAAAATGTGATTATAGCTCGCATGAATGAAGATCAACAATGAATAATGGAGAAATTATGAACCTGAATGAAGGTCAACAATGAGCAAACAAGTAATTGTTGAGGAGAGGAGTCGTTGTCGCCGAGGTTGTAGTCGTGAGTCATGAGTCGTAAATTGTGAATCCGACCACCGCAGCAACCAAGCAAAATCGTGAGGGTTTTTTGAAATTCTTGTCTGCCTCTAAGCGACTAAGCCTAAGGGTAAGAGATTAGGGAATTAGGGGTTTTGGACTTTTGGGGTGTGGGCTTAAGGTTATTGGGCTAAAAAAATTAAAATAAAGTTGGGCTTGGACTAAACTATTTCGGTATTTCGGTATACCAAAATACCGAAATATCAAAAATCCAATACCATATACCGTACCGAACTACCGAAACACCGTAATTTCTGTACCAAAATAAATCAAAATAACAAAAACAAAACAGAAACCCAAATACCAAATTAATTCAGTTCGGTTCGGAATTTGATTTTTCGGATTTTATGCCCACCCCTACTCCGCAGTCAACTCAGAGCTCTACCGGGGCCTTTTTTCTAGAATCCGCCTCCAAACCACTCGTATCTAATCACAATGTACTCGATAATGTCAAACAATGCTAAGAGAATCAATTACAATGCATAAAGTTAGGATTTTCACACTTTTCCCAAAAAGTAAAAAACAAAAGTCAACCCCAGACTCGATTGGTCAAAATTTGAGGTTCGGACCAAAACCAATTTACCCATTCACCCCGAGCTCGATTATGTATTTAGTTTCAAAATCTGACCTCAAATTAGGTCTAAATCCGGAATTAGCAAAAACCCTAATTCTTCCTAAATTCCTAATTTTTTACCATGGAAGAACAAAGATTAAGGCTAGAAATTAATGGGTGGTGTTAGAAATGAAATAAAACGAGTTAAAGTGTACAAACCTATGAATTGGTGCTGAGTTTTCCCTTCAAAATCGCCTCTAGGCCGAGATCTAATGGAGCGTTTATGAAAAATGGGTGAAATTCACAGGGCGTCACATGTTCATCGCGATCGCGTGAAACCTGACGGGTTAGCGAAGAGCATTGCCTATCTGGCTTATGCGATCGCGAGTAACTTTAGGCGTTCGCAAAGGTTTAGCCTGCCTCACCTCTGCGTTCGTGAGACTGGTCTCGCGCTCGCGTAGAGAAACCTCAACTCCCAGCCCCCGCCTTGCAAAGCTACGCGTTCGCGTGGGTGTGGACGCGTTCGCGAAGGGCAGTCCCCCCACTGCTCCGTGTTCGCGTCCTATACCTTGCGTTCGTGCAGGGTTATTTCCCTCCCTAGCCCCAATCACTCTTTGAGATCACATGAGTTCCTTCGCGATCGCGATGAAGGAAATACCACGTGACAACATCAACTAAAGGAAACCAGAATTTTCAAAGTTCAAAAGGTCTGTGGGCTATCCGAAACTCACCCGAGCCCTCGGGGCTCCAAACCAAACATGCACATAAGTCCAAAAATATTATACGAACTAGTTCGCATGATCAAAACACAAAATAATACCTAAAACTAGGAATCAGACACCAAAATGAATGAAATTTTCAATAAAACTTAAGAACTTGAAAATTTTCAACTGAACGTCTGAATCACGTCAAATCACTTCCGTTTTGCACCAAATTTTGCAGACAAGACATAAATATCGTAATGGACCTATACCAAGTTCCAAAACAAAAATCCAGACCCGGTAGCAATAAAATCAAACATCGGTCAAATTAATAAAATCTGTAAACCTTAAACTTCAAATTTTCGACAAAATGCGATAACTCGAGTTAGGGACCTTAGAATTCGATTCCAGGCATACTCCCAAGTCCCAAATCACTATACGGACCCATCGGGGCTGTTAAAATATGGGTCCGGGTTCGTTTGCTCTAAACGTTGACCGAAGTCAACTCAAATAAATTTTTAAGGTACGAATTCACATAAAGGCTTTTCGGAAAATGGCACGAACTGTGCACGCAAATTGAGGAAGTCTAAAATATCTATTTGAAATTTTGAAACACAGAATTTAGGGGTTAAAGCTCTAGATGACCTATCGGGTCATCACATAAAATCCCTAAACTCTCTGTAAGTATTTTACCTTATTTTTCTCTTTTATATTCTTAAAGTTTTATAATTTGATTTTAAATACAAGTAAAGACAATAAATTTTAATTATAACTCTAATGGAGTTTATAAGAAATTATAACCACCCGAAGTGGTAAAATTTCTATGTCTTGTCATGATCAAATTCATGTATGATTTTGAGCACAAGAAGTAGAAATCCGCCCCATTGAATTTGCCTCATTCTCATACCCTTAAGAGAATGTGATAACAGTATGTGATAAGTCTGAAAGAAGATAAAATTATTACCATGAATATATCAATGGACGTGGATGTGGTAATAGACGAAATTATAATCGCCATCATTGTGGTAATGAAAACAATAAGGATTCTCAAAATAATCCTTCATTCTGTGAAAGTAATGTTTGTTATCGATTTGACATGAAATTTTGTAAAGCACATATAGATGATTATGGTCCATTCATGGTGTGACTGTGACAACATGTGATTTATGAATACATATTCATTCTTGGGAGAATATGAACGTGCTTATGGTAGTGAATATACCACGCTCACCTCTAGAAGGAGATTTGAGATGAAATAAGAAAATAATTTCATTATTATGGCACGAATGGTCCTTGATCACATACTTATTGTGATTATGGCAATGTTGTTATTACAATTTACAGGGCAAAAGTAATAGAAGCAATATATATTGCCTATAATAATTTTGACTGTGACCATAATGGTATAACTTTCTCTTTGAAAGAGATATTCACCATATAGATATTGATGAATATGTGGTAGTACAAAATTAATTAAAAGCTCTGGACGAGCCAATTATACTATTTTGGAGAAGTAAAATTAATTATCAATACGGTATTATATCGTACTAAGTCTCAAAGAAACCTATTGAGTTTCTAAAGTATTCATGAAAGTGATTGGTTATATTGAGACTATAAATAAAGTAAAGATTTAATATCTTCTATTACTACAACTTGTAGCGGGGTAATATGTATGTAAAAAGTTATTCGCTTTATTCTCCAGTTTGTACTACACAAGTAAAAGAATACCACAATAAAGTAGAAGTTTATTGATATAAAAACCCATATCATAATAAACTTGGAGTTTATTGATAATTGTACATATCATGGTGTAAACCTGAAATTTATCAATATTGATAATTTATCAAGTTGGTATAACTAATTTAGCCGTATCAATTTAAATATGATGTGCAAAAATAAAGGAGAATTCACATGGTAAATATTAAAGAACTAGAAAATTCTTTATGAATTCTCTTATGTTACTTGTTCCCATTAATTAATAGACCAACTAAAATTAGGATTGAATCTCATGAATGCTGGAAATATCAAAGGTGAATATGGATCCATTCACCTGCCATGTATATCACATAAGATGCATCTATGAGATGGTTATATGTGCGATTATTATTAACCCGCAACCTAGTATTTGCGGGGTAACTTGCTCAATAATTTAATTTAGAGCATAATTTTTAGATTTTCTATTCAAGACAATTCATCTTGATAAGTTGGTTTACATCATAGTTGATTTAGCAAAATAATTTATTGAATGTCTCCACTTAATAGCTAAATTATTGCTTATGAGAATAAAGTTATATGCATCAGTTTATATAAGTTATACATGAAAGTATATTACATTCTCCCCTCACAAGTGGTTCAGGGTCAGGAATCAAATAATTTCATATTATTATTATTGATATGCGGTGTATATTTTGATTAACACTATAACGCACAAAGGCGGGTTTTCAAAGTTGAGGAAGCAAGTTAGTTTTTCTAACACGAGGGGGGTGACATGATAAACAGATGAGAAAAAGTTACGTGAAATAAATTATCATTTGTATATCTAGATCCTCGAATAAGATAATATGAACTTGAAGTTCATAAAAAGATAATTCATCTGCAATATATTCCAAAGCATGCTAGACGAATTTGCTGACCCAAAGAAAGTAACTATATTCTCATTGAAAATACTCCTATTAGAATAAGTCCTAGAAGGACAAAGTCTATGGTACGCTTAAAGCGTATAGACAAATTCGAATAGAATTGGTTTCATAAGAAAGACATGTAGTTTTGGACATGTAGTTCAAATACTCGAAAGTATAAAGTCAATAATATGTGAAATTATTTTTATCTATCTTATATGTTTGGCATGACGTGAAAACTTGATATGCATCTAAAGTCCATTTATATGGCTTATATGACTTGACTTATGATAATCCCTGAAGGATTTAAATCATTTAAAGCATATACAATTCTTGGTCCTGAAGTACCACATCCTAAGTGCAATTTGTGCACATATGTATCTTGCTATAACTAGAAGCATGATAATGTGATAGCGAGAAGTTTTACCTCTATGGAAACATTGAAAATGTCATTCCACGACATTATATGAAGACATTACATATCTATCAAGAATGATGATTTCAAGGTGCAACATATTCATTAAAGTTAATATGGCTGATTTGTTTATCGAATCTCTACCAATGATCTTTTGAAGATGGTGCACAAGATTGGAATGCGAAGACTCAAAGATGTGAATTGATTGTTTCATCAGGGGGAGTTAATACGCGATGTACTCTTTTTCCCTTACAAGATTTTGTTTCACTGAGTTTTCCTTGTAAGGTTTTTAACGAAGCAACCAAAAGGCGTATTATTAAACATGTGTACTCTTTTTTCCTTCACTGGAATTATTTTTCCCATTGGGTTTTGTTTTAGTTAAGGTTTTAACGAGACACATTATCTGTTGAATAGACATTCAAGGGGAGTGTTATAAATAAAATTGTATTTAAGGTGAATGTCTATATTTTAGAGAGATTTTAGGGTTTGTTACTTGGTGGCTAAGTCACTTTTTCCTAAATAGAGAGGTTCTATTCCATTGTAATCCATCTCAAATCAATAAGAATTTTCTCTCTACTTTTCTTTGCAATACTCTTTTCTTCTTTTATTGTTTTATAACAATACATAAATTAACGCCTTTTGTCACCTTTTTTTATTATTGTTATTTAAAAAAAATTATCTAAATTTTGGAAATAATTCAAAAATCATGAAATTATAGGGTATTATGGTCACTTTAGGACTCGAGGATAGCGAAATTATAAAGAGTCCGTATCTTTACTTCCACCTTGGCTTCCTCTTTCGGAATGGCATTCGCCATGGAAATATCAACAATGGGTCAAGCCATGCAGCTCCATGCCCGGGTACTCAAGTCGGGACCCGAAAACCAAGCCCATGCCCAAAACCTCAGCAAGCTTTTCACTTTCTCTGCTCTTTCACCCACAGGTGACCTCACTTATGCCCGCCACATTCTCACCACTCTCCAAACCCCAAATTCATACTACTACAACACCATGATTCGTGCTTACTCGGACTCTCCCGACCCGACTCGGTCTCTTAGCCTTTTTCTTTCAATGCATTGCCGTGAAGAACCCGTCGTACCTGGACCCGACAAGTTCACTTACCCGTTTGTCCTTAAGGCCTGTTCGAAGTTGCGATATGCCCAGCTCGGGAAACAGATTCATGGGTTGATTTTAAAGTCGGGTTTAATGTCGGATCGTTATGTGAACAATGCACTTATTCATATGTATGCGGGTTGTGTTGATTCTGGTCTTGCTTTGAAAGTGTTTGATGAAATGTCTGACAGAGATGTAGTTTCTTGGACCTCGATGATTGATGGGTTTGTGGATAATGATCGACCTATTGAAGCTATTGGGTTGTTTGAGCAAATGATGGATAATGGCGTGGACCCGAATGAAGCGACTCTTGTTTCAGTACTTAGAGCTTGTGCTGACACTGGAGCAATGAGTATTGGGCAAAAAGTTCATAACTTTGTTAAGGAACGGAATCTTAGTACAAAGGCTAATGTTGGTACTGCACTTATTGACATGTATGCAAAATGTGGGTGTATAGAAAGTGCTAAAGAAGTATTTAATGAAACAATGGATAAGGATGTTTATGCTTGGACAGCAATGGTATCCGGTCTTGCAAGTCATGGTCTTTCGGAAGAGGCCATGGAACATTTCGAGCAGATGAAGAGTTGTAATGTGAAGCCGGATGAAAGAACGATGACTGCAGTTTTATCAGCTTGTAGGAATGCTGGTTGGATTGGCAAAGGATTGTATCATTTAAGGAGTATGAAGAAGTATAAGTTAAGACCGACAATTCAGCATTATGGATGCATAGTGGACACATTTGTGCGTGCTGGCCAGTTAGAAGAGGCCGAGCAGTTTATCAGGAAGATGCCAATTGATCCAGATGTCGTGCTATGGAGAACGTTGTTATGGGGTTGTAAAACTCATGGAGATGTTGAAAGGAGCGAACGATTAGTGAAAGACATTGAACTTTTGAAAATGGACTCTCATGATTGTGGGAGTTACATACTCCTCGGGAATGTATATGCAGCCGCGGGGAATTGGAAGGAGAAGGCGAAGATGAGAGAGTTGATGAATCAAAGAGGGCTAGTTAAGACACCAGGCTCCAGTAGGATTGAGATTGATGGGTTGGTCCATGAATTTACAGCTGGAGATTCCAGACATGTTGAAGCGGAAAATATTTTTGCAAAATTGGATGAAATGGAGCAGAATGCTAGAAGGGAAGGTTATGATCCCAAAGTTTCAGAGGTATTACTTGAAATTGATGATGACGAGAAAGCATCTCAGCTTCTAAACCACAGTGAGAAACTTGCAGTCTCATTTGGACTTATCAAAACAAATCCAGGAACTGTCATTAGGGTAGTGAAAAACCTAAGATCTTGTGAGGACTGCCATTCTTTCGTGAAACTAATCTCGAAGTTATACCAAAGAGAGATCATCATTAGGGATCGTATCCGTTACCATCACTTTAGGGGTGGTGAATGTTCTTGCGGAGATAGATGGTGATTGTAGTTGTCACTGAAAAACAACAGTTTGATTTTCACATTCTTGAAGAACACGGTTGTTGATATACCTGCTGCTTCGACTCTAGAACTTTCTGCAACTGCTGAATGTTGCATCTACATTTTGGCATCAATGACCTCAGTTTTGATCTCTCAATCGCTTATTTCACCAGTGCAACCAACATAAAACGAATATAGTGAGTATAGAGCTGCCAAGGCAGTTACAAAGGAAACAGAGGGACAAGAAAGTCTAATCACAATTCTTAAGAAGTTAGGGACAATAGACCCAATGAGGCTCGGGTCTTCTTTGGACCCAGCATATAGTGGGAGCTTAGTACACCTTGCTGCCGTTTAATCTTTAAGATTCTGTATTCTGAAGTTCGATAAAGATACTTATGTTATTTGTTTGTCTCCCCTATTTGAGTGTGCATCGTTATTACACGCAACTTAGCACTGTTTAGGTGGCTATCACTGTGGTGGGTGCTTGTTAATGAAGATCCAGTTTCTAAACTTGAGAAGCATAGATATATACCGGTGGGTGCTTGTAAATAAGGATCCAGTTTCTAGAAGCAGAGATATGTGGAGCAATGACCAAATGCTATTTGGGGAGCTACCACAAACGTCAAGCTTTTCAGTTTTATTTCCACATTGCTAATACATTAGATTAACAGCGATATGCTTGGAAAGATGACACTCTGCTTTTATTAATTGTCACTGGAGACAAGATAACTAAGAAATGGCCTTGAAGATGATAAAACTGGAGGCTTCATTTCCATTTATCAGCAATTTTACATATAAATACAGCATAAAGTTGAGATTAAGGATATTCAGGGGCGGCCCGTCCATAAAGCGGGTAAAGCAATGGCTTTAGGCCCCACATTTATGGGGGCTCATTTTTTGATTATATCTATATAAATAAAATAAAAAAAATATATTATAAAATAAAACGGGAAGTTTGAACACAAATTTGAGATAGTGGACCACAAGTCCACAATTTTCTCAAACAAAACT
Source organism: Nicotiana otophora (assembly GCA_000715115.1). NCBI lineage: Eukaryota > Viridiplantae > Streptophyta > Magnoliopsida > Solanales > Solanaceae > Nicotiana > Nicotiana otophora. Next base: position 158 of record AWOL01S0051902.1, on the reverse strand, counting down.
TTGTTGAGCAAAGTTAGACAAGTAGACAACGTGTGCACTGTGCACTAATAGCTATGCAACTATATTATATTTTATACTTTGTTCTTACTCCATTCTTCAACGGTTCAACTTCAATAGCCAACATTATCGTGGAGCTGCTGAAGTGAGGACAACGTGAC
>AWOL01S0051900.1:7598-17794 GCA_000715115.1 Nicotiana otophora | reverse complement strand
CCCACACACAGAGCCAAAAACCACATGTATAACTTCACGCACCGGAGGGATTGATCACTGCCAGAATCATGCTGATTCAACCATTACTAACCGACCCAACTTCTTTCAATTTACTCTTGACCCGACTTAGAAATATAATAGCCCCATTCACAACATAACGAACTCAATCCGTACTCATCCCGAGTGACCCGAAGCCATGAGACCTTATCATCTCAATACCCATGAACCATCTCATACCCTCCTTATGCACACAATAACATTTCCAACTGGTACACCCATTCTGAAAGATCCTCTATGAATCTGAAGTTATTTCTTCGTTTATTATAATACTGCACCGCATACCCGATGATGACATGGATCATTCCAAGTTTCGTTTGCAACCTACTGCGAAAACTCGGTCCTTAGCTACACAAGGACCCGAAATCCTTAGGCACTGCACTTTAATTTTTGAACCCACTAGGACCGTTGTTGAGAAACACCCATTCTAACCCGATCCCGAACATAACCGAACTTCAACGCTCTGCTAACACATGAACACCCTATCAAAGAAGAAACCGACTGAATTCTTTTCCTTGTACGTCACATCCACAAGGCATAAACTCTGAGTCTTCCCAAAACCTGCACCTCACTTGATAAGGCGAAGTATATCACACATTCACCAAGTTCCTTGCTCGCATTACTCCTGATATTTTCTTTTATTAGTCATAAATAATCCACCAACGCATCAATAACTAGAAATCACACAACCAGACAACCACGCGATCCAATCCTAGACGGTGGGACTCCCCCACTTAGCTTTAAGCTACCATCACCTAATGTAGAGCCCATAATGATTCCTCCTTCTCAATTACTATGATCCCGTACCTTTAACCCACCAAATTTCTCGAAGTCTTTTGTTAAGCTTTTCATGAACATTCTGAATCATCAGTTACAGTCACACACTCGACCTCTTACCGGGTAGAAAGTAGTATTCTTCACAGAAGCTTCATCGACATCATACAACCGCTAACCTACTCACAGGAGATAACCCACCTATGAAATTCCTTACCGACATCATCCAACGACGCTGCACTTGGTACAACTACAACGTAATCGGTAAATCCTCCTGAGCTCATGCTTACCCACCAGATGTATAAGTCTAGTCCTTCCCTATTGACATCAACTGAAAGTTCAACAATACTTTCCGAACTCAAGTCATATTGCATCTGAAATGATAATTAAATCTTCACACCCCTCTTCATTTCAAGCAAACTCTTTTCTGCCATATTCAATATTTCTTCATACAGTGACCGCTATTCCAAATACAATCTGTAGGCCAAATCACCTTCCGTCACGATTCCCAAACTGTTTTTCACTTTCTCAAGGCACGCAGCTATCCTACCACAGAATCCATATGCTAATCAGCCACTCTTACTTCGGTTAAACCATCTCCTTTGAGCGACTTCTCAATTTATGCTTTTTATACTTGACCTGCTAGTACTTCAACCACCGTGAAACACCTCCCGCCATGTCCTTCCTCATACTTCACTGCCCAAATGTTGTCTCAAATCAAATCCATACATGTAGCACCCGAACTGATAAATTGCTACCGACTCTAAGCCTCCTAAAATATCATCTTTCTCGAGCCATCGAAATTAGAAACACTCCTTCGATTCTGAAACCGCTACACTCTGCTATCTCTGACAGCTACTTCCTAGGTACCATATCACAACACCCTGTCCCGAAGGCAAAATCAAAGGAGACCATAACACTAGAGAACCGTAATGCGTTCAAACAAGGACGATGACACCGCATCACAATGAAAATTCCACCACGCTCGAAAATCTCAAGTCTCGTTACTCCATCAACCAAAGCCTGTACATCCATAGTCCGATTACCTTTCCTCTACTGGAATTAAATGCTAAACCTTTAAATCGTGAACTGAGAAATCCTTCTTTCAAGTCTTTCACTGGCTTGACACATAAACAAGCACCCTACCATTATATCAACACTGTACGATAACAACGTATGAACATCGTAGCAATCTGTGCATGGCCTCAAAACCATAGGAGGTACCAATACTGAACTGAAACGACAGAACACTCTTTCTCAAGGCGATGATAATAGCTTGCCCGAACACACAGGGAAAAACATCTTGCACTACGTCCGCAGTGTCAATACCCCTACTCGACAGCCAACTAACAACAAGCGCTTCACGTCGCATAATATTGAGTAAGAAGGAAACAAAGGTACAAGCCTCAATGGAATCAAACTGCATGATGAGGAAATCAAGAAGGGAAGTGCTCCTAACAACCTTGTAGCCTCTCGAAGATAAGTACAGACGTCTCTGCACCGATCTGCAAGACTCTACTAGACTTGCTCATGACTCGTGAGACCTAAGTAAACCAAAAAATTTGATACCAAGCTGTCATGACCCAAAATCCACTATAGGTTATGATGGCGCATAACGTCGCCGTCACGCAAGCCAACAGTGATTTACCAATTTAATTACTCATTTTAGTATTTTGAAATCATAATTTTCCTTAATTGAATAGTATAAAATAGAATTTATAGAGTAAATAAAAATGTTTACATGAACCACCATAATGAATAACCTGAAGGAAACCCCCAAAACTCGGTGTCACAAGTGTATGAGCATCAACTAGGAAATATAATAGAATACAACATCTGTATGGAACACAAATTAGATAGGAGAATGTAAATAACTCTTATGGAGACTCTGCAGGCTGTAGATCATAACATGAAATGCAGCTCACGGTAAAGTCCCCGCAATAGCCGCGCCTCTGTGCCCAAAAGACCACCAGACATATATGTACCTGCACGAAAAGTGCAGCAAGTGTAGCATGAGTACCTAAATTAACGCGTACTCAGTAAGTATCTAGCCTAACCCCAGAGAAGTAGTGACGAGGGGTCGACATCAACACTTACTAGTGGTCCAATAAGACAGATGTAGTAGAAGTAAACACGTGTGAGATAGAGTAAATACGTAAAATAACAAGTATAATACGTTGTACAATCCTCCTCTCAGCAATAACTCAAACTCTCAGCTAGTATCTACCTCCTCAAAAGGAGTATATATATAATGGACCTTACCAGATAGGTTGTCACAGATCAATCAGGAAAAGATCATAGTTGTGCTGGCTTCTTGCCAATTATTATGCACGATTTCATAAGAGCATTTTATAGAAATGTCGAGGCGTACGGCCCGATCCATCATGACATTTTCGAACCATAGATACATCTATTTTATTAACGAGGCGAACGGCCCTCTCCCATGAGAGTGTGGTACATAATCTTGTCGAGGCGTACAGCCCGATCCATCATAGTATGCGCACTGCCGAGGGTCGAATGGTATGAACCATAGATGTATCTATCCAGCCGTGGCGAACGGCCCGATCCCATTAGAATAGGAAGCTTTGATGAGTCCTTGACCCCACTCACGAGTAGACGTGTGAGTTATGTATATTAAGGGAAACCTTTCGGTGAAATGCAATACGCGGAAGAATTTCATAAGAGGAGTACAATCATGTCGCGGCTAATCATGAAGCCCGTTTAATCTCTACCATATCGAGTCTATCACTCTACACAAGTCTAGTCTTAAGTCACAACGTGTAATAAAGGAATTAAATAGGCCGGAAACACACAAGTAGTACAACTATAGCATGGTGTGAACCTAAGTCTACCCGTACATAACATGAATCTTGCTAAGCACGGACTCTCATCACCTTGTGCATACGTAGCCTCCACAAAAAGTAAAACATAACAAATACATCACCTAGGGGTTGTTTCCCCCTCACGGAGTTAGACAGGAGACTTACCTCGCTCTGAAGTATCAAAACCGGCTCCAAGGCCTCTATAACACCTCAAACCAAAGCCCGTCGATCTAAAGCTATTCAAACAACATGCAAACCAGTCAAAATATATTCCCAACTCCGCTCGAAAAGTTGATGAAGACAATTCTTGGGCCCACGTGCTCTCAATTACCCATAACCTTACAAACGCAAATAAATAATTTATTCTCAATTCCACGTCCACTTTCGTGGTCAAATACCAAAAATACCAAATTCAAGATTTACTACCAAAAACCCCATAATTTCTACAATTTCTCATGCTTAAATCCATGTATAAATGATGTATTTAACTCACAATGTGTGGGAATTACTTACCTTGACATAGATGATGAAACTCTCTTCTTACAGTTCCCCTACAATCGCCAAACCATGTGAGAAAATGAGAGAAATGAGCAAAACCCCGATTTTAAAACAATCTGCCCTGCCGACCTTCCGCACCTACGGAACACCAGCCACACCTGTGGCTCCGCACCTGCGGAAAATTCATCGTAGGTGCGGTTCCCTCAAAGCCAAGCGAAATCCGCTTTTGCGGACCACTTTTCGCTTCTACGCGACCGCTTTTGCGGTCCACCACACGCTCATGCGCCCCCGCACGTGCAAATATCTTCCGCTTTCACGCCCCCAGCTGCCCATCTCGTTTTTCGCTTCTGCGGAGCACTCTTCGCATCTGCGGGCTCGCAAATGCAGAAATACACTCACATCTGCGGCCATCCCAACTTAGTCCAAATGTCGCTTTGGCAGTCACAGTGCCGCTTCTGCAGCTCCGCACCTGCGGCCAAAACCTCGCAAGTGAGGTTACACCAGATGCCAGCTGCTTTAGCCTTCCTCCCAAGTCCAAACTCGATCCGTTTTCAATTTAATTCGCACCCTAGGCCCCCGAGACCCCATCAAAACATACCAATACATCCCAAAGTACAATACGAACTTAGTCGAAGCCTTAAACCATGTCAAACAACATCAAAATTATAAATTGACGGCTAAAACCTTTCTTTCAACTTTCTAACCTTCAAACTTCGACGAGCGCATCTAATTCTTATCAAAACATTCCGGAATGATGCCAAACTTTGCGCGCAAGTCGTAAATCATAATACAAACCTATTCCAAGGCTTGGAATCTCAAACGGACGTCGATAATAGTAAAATCCACTTCAAGTCAAACTTAAGAATTTCTTAAATTTTTAAAATACCAACCTTCCCTAATAAGCGTCGAAATATTCTCGGGTGGTCCGATACTTAACCCGAACATACGCCCAAGTCCAAAATCATCATATGAACCTATTAGAACCTTCAAATTAAGATTCCGAGGTCGTTTACTCAAAACTCAAACCTTAGTCAATTCTTCCAACTTAAACTTCCGAAATTAGAATTTTATTTCCCAATAAACTCTGAACTTTCCGAAATTCAATTCCGACCACACGTACAAGTTATAATACCTGAAATAAAGATACTCAAGGCCTCAAACCGCCAAACGACTCGCTAGAGCTCAAAACGATCGGTCAGGCGTTACATACATAATTATCTAACTAACATGACAAAATTGATCATTTGTGTAAGTTTTGATGATGTTCTTTTATTTTAAATTTATATATTATGCTAATGTAATAAGATTTTTCGATATTTAGATGATTGTTGTATTATTAAACATAAAATTTCTCTCATTAATTAAATTTTATTGTTCCTTCATATAAATAAATATCTAAGTCATCACGTGCCATTATTAACGTGCAACGCACGTTCATAGATACTAGTACTATATTAAAAGAATGAAGGTACTTAGCAAAATGTCGTTCGTCTTTTTTAACCTTTAAAATTAGATTTCATATTAGACAAAATAGCCATTTAAATTATTTTCTAATATTTAGGACTTAAAATTATTGCTTATTAAATCTTTCCTTATTTTAACTTTATAAAAAATCCTAATATCTAGGACTTCAAAATCAATTAAAATTCTACCTTATATGAAATCTTTCATTATTGAACAATGTAACATAATAATAGTAAAAGTAAACGAAACATCATAGTGGAAAAGATTTGAATAATGAGGATTTTAAAATAATTAAAAAAAATTGATTTCGATTTGTTTGTCGAGTTTCACATTACTACTCCATCTTTCATTTTGATCTTAGTTCAGAATGCAAATTTAGGTTTATTTCCTTTTTTACGTTCATGACTATTATACTAAAGTTTCTCTTAAATATGACGTTTTATTATATTACACATCTTCACTAAGTTATGAAAATTTAATGACCCTAGGTTTTTCTGGAATTATTTCAATTGTATTAAATTGGGATTTTATGTCTTTGAGTTATAATATAAATAGTATGATTTTATATTTTGTCATTCACAAAATCATGTCAAATAATCCAAACCTTCCTATTTGAATAATGCAGAAATTCTACTTTAATATTCAGGACTTTAAAATCAGCTAAATTTTTACTCTATATAAATTATTATTTTAATTGAACAATATAACATAACACAACAATTTCTTTCATATTGATTTTAAATTTAATATGTGAACTATAATATATTTTTATATTATGTTTGAACTCTTTTCCGACTTAAATAGTTCAGCAATTTTTTTTATAGTATTTGAAAGGTATACTTAACAATTTAAAAATATTACTAAAAACATTAAGAAATATGAGATAGAGAGAAATGATTGGCAAAAGTCAATACTAACAACTCTGCCGAGACAAAGATCCAAAAGTGAAATAGTGATTGCATTGTCAATTATTTGAAAATATAATTCTTATTGGATCGATAAAATTATAATTAAAAATAAATATTTCAAATTCAGGATGAGCTAATATTAAAAATTTGAATCAAACAAAAGATAAATTATTTCCTTTAATTTTGAGAAGAATAACTAAGTCTTTAAATTAACTAATTATCAAAAGAATCTCATTCAATTATTTACTAAATTCTTCATATCAGTAAAGTTATTTTTTCAAGTTGATGTCACGACCCAAAATCCATTAAGGCCGTGATGGCGCCGGACACCACTGTCAGGCAAGCCAACCATAATTCGAATAACTTAATTAACCATTTTAGTATTTTTTTGAAATAAAAATTTCTTCAATGAAATAGTAAAGATAAAACTCATAGAGTAAATGATAAATAATTTTAACAACTAAATTTTTAAACAATTCACAACCATTCCCAAAACCCGGTGTCACAAGTGCATGAGTATTTACTAGGGAATTTAAAATAAAATACAGCATCTATCCAGAATACAAATTAGACAGAAAAATATAATAACTCTGAAGGAGACTCTGTTAGCTGCGGATCGTAATATAGAATGCAGCTCACCTACGTCCCAACAATTATTAACCACACCTTTGCGCGCACAAGGCCGCTATACACATATGTACCTGCACAATAAAATGTGCATCAAGTGCAGTATGAGTACGAAAACAACGTGTACCCAGTAAGTATCAAGCCTAATCTCGAAGAGGTAGAGACGAGATAGCCGACTTTCACACACACTATGGGCCAATAATATTAAATAATCATGAATTAAAAATATTTATAACAACGTGATTCACGGAGTTAACAGTAATTTTATTGACCAATAGAAATAATTACATTCCTTCAAATGCAATAATTCTCAATATATTAATTAAATTCCTTCGATTCCAAAAAATTTCCAAATTTATCAATTAGTCTTCTTTACAGGGATAACAATAATTCCATAACAAGCAGGAATAATAATTCAATAAATTCCAATGATTTCCTATTTATCAATTAGCTTCACAAGCTACAATAAACTATTAAGGTATCGTGTGATTATTATTATTAAGCTCGATTTCTGCCGAGGACGTACGACCCGATCCAGATTGTCGTGTACACTGCCGAGGGACGTGCGACGCGATCCATAGATGCATCTATCCTGCCGAGGCATTCGGCCCGCTCCACAAGAAAGGAGGACATTTTCTTATGTACCTCCGGAAGGAGAGTATATTTATTACAAGATATATTTTGGAGGAAGAACAATTTCTTTTAACAATTAATTAATTTAAACAGAAAATCAAAAATATGAGATTTCCATCATTTAATATATTTATCTAACAATTCACAATATATTCATATATATCTATTAATATTAATTAAACAAAGAATACAATTTACACAAGTAATTCATGCTTTGAGTCCTAAACTACTCGGACTGTAGCATTAATAGTAGCTACGCACGGACTCTTGTCACCTCGTGCGTACGTAGCCCCCGCAATTAGCAATAATTATTCAATTTAATCCCTATGGGGTAATGTTTCCCTCACAAGATTAGACAAGAGACTTATCTCGTCTCAAAGTCCACTTTTCGATTACCACGTCGCGTTGAATTCTTGATTCGATGCCGATAGATCTGAAACTATCCAAATATTATACACAATAATTAATATATGCTAAATGATTCAAAATTTGTCTATTAAATAAATTACCTTATCCAAAATGGCAAAATTCTTAAAATTCACCCCGGTCCCACGGGCTCGGATTCTGAAATTTTTTCGATGAAAATGTTATCCATAATCTCTAGAACATAAATATATAATTTCTACCCAATTCTATAACTATTTTCGTGGTTAAAATCTCATTTTTTATAAAAATCTAGGTCTTTCATCTAAATCTTTGATTTGTAAGATTTAATAGTTATAATCTACCTATAATCTATGTATTTAACTCAAGGGGTGTGAAATTAACTTACCTTTAAATTGCTAGTTGAAACCCCCTTCTCAAAAGCTCAGAAATCGCCCAACAATGGATGAAGAATAGAAAGAAATGGACTGAGTTTTCGTCCATTTTAAGGTTCTCCCCAGATAGTTTTTCGCACATGCGGCTTTCGCACCTGTAGAAATTCCTCGTAGTTGCGCATTTTTCCTCTTTACCTGGTTTCTCACCTGCGGAAGAAGAGCTCGCTTCTGTGCAAGTGCAGGTGCGCCCATTCCTTCGCACCTGCGCATCCCTCCGCTTCTGCGCACAATACATTTGCACCTAAGGTGTTCGCAGGTGCGCCAAATTACTCCTCATCTGCGATGGTTGGGCAGGTTCCTCTCTTTCTCACTTGCGATTGGTGGCTCGCACATGCGGTTGTCGAAGCGCATGTGCGATTATGACAGTAGCTGGGAGCTTCAGTCCTTGCTCAATTTCCCAAAATTGGTATGAGCCTTGTCCGGTTAACACTCGGGACCCCCGGGGCCCCGCCCGAACATACCAACAGGTTTGAAATCATAAAACGAACTCGATCAAACTCTCGGAATGCGTAAAACAACATCAAATTTAAGAATCATACTCTAAACCAAATTGATTCAAACTTAAGAATTTCAAGTTCTTCAATTTACTTCCAATGCACCGAAATATACTTAAACTTCTCGGAATGACACGAAAATTTGCGTGCAAGTTTTAAATCACTATACGGAACTATTCCCAATCTCGGAATTCCAAACAGACTTCAATTACTGAAAATCCTACTCCAAACCATATTTAAAGAATTTTAAACCTTCAAATAGTTGATTTTTACTATTAAGCGTCAAAATGCTCCCGGGTTATCCAAAGCCTGATTCGGACAAACGCCCAAGTCTAATATCATCATACAAACATATTGGAACCGTCAAATCCCGATTCCGTGGTGGTTTTCTCAAAATATTGACCGAAGTCAAACTTGTCCATTTAAAGCTAACTTAAGGAACCAAGTGTTCCGATTTCAACCCGAACACTTCCTAATCCCGAACCAACCATCCCCGCAAGTAATAATTATTAANGAAGCAACCATCCCCGTAAGTAATAATTATTAAAAACACATACGGAAAGTTTTATTTAGGGGAATGGGGTTCTAACAGTCAAAACGACCGGTTGGGTCATTACATTCTCTCCCACTTAAATATACGTTCGTCCTCGAACGTGCTAAGGACTGTTCTGGAGTGGTTAGAAATCACAGTTTAATACTTCGAGCTCCTACCCGTGCTACCACACCCAATTGAGCACATTAGCTTGAGCCAATCTGAAGTTTCTCCCCTTTATTTAGGCGNGAGCCAATCTGAAGCTTCTCCCCTTTATTTAGGCGATTAAGACTTAGAGCCCAATTCTAACATCCAGAATTCTCCACCATGCCTGTTTCCAACCTACGAATGTCGTATCAATCACTACACGATGCACCAATACAAGATTGCATACCTTTTTTGAATTTAGACCATGCAACGCATCATTCACATGACTATAATAATATCCTCCGATAACAATAGCAAAAATTCCACGAATCTGATGTTCACAACACACCTCATGATACATATAAGTCATGTTCCAACTCTTGAAATGCTTCCACGATGGAAGAAATGTGTAGAAATTCATA
>AWOL01S0051894.1:0-19073 GCA_000715115.1 Nicotiana otophora | reverse complement strand
GCTCGATTTGTTGCTGCCCCCACTAGTGGGTTAGTGGGGGTGATAAAACATTCCTTTTCTAGAAAACTTGGAACTTTACACGTAAGTGTTTCTTTATTTTTTTGATGTCTTGAATTCCTTTACATGATCGTATATTCATATTTTCAGCAACCATAGAGGTTTTCGAAGAAATTTCTGACTTCCGTGTTTGTGTAGAAAAAATGTTGACTGCTGCTGCTATGGACAAAAGATCTTGGAAATTTCTTTCACAGAAATTTCGGATGGAAAGTGAAGACTCACGGTACCTTTTTATTCTTGCGGTTCCTTTCCCTTTTTACTTGTTCGTATATAACTTTTTCCTTCTCCTTTTTATTAGGGTTTTCCATTTGTGACATCAACCCCATATCTGTTCCTACAGTAAGGCTTTCTATAAGTTCTGGACAAGAGCATATTTAGAGCGCTTCTTCCTCCAAGAGGAAAACTGCTGAAGCCCGTGGGTCGGATGATGAAGAGGATACTGAAGAAGGTTCCTTAGTGAGGAAACTGCGTGTTAGAAGGCGCGTGGTTTTAGATGATGAAATCCCTATCTCTCAAGACCCCCTCTTCAAGTTCAATTCCTTTTAGTCTCGTTGATGAGCCAAGAATGTCACTTTTGAAATTTCTGATGAAGATGCTGGTAACTTAGACAACCCCCCTCAAGTCCTGTTGAAAGGTTATTCGCCCATGACTTTGAGAGTGAAGAAGGACTCAGGCCTGTTTCCGAAGAGCTTCCACTTGCTTCTCTTCCTGTAATGATCCGACCAGTCGTTTTGAGCTTTTGCACTTCACTCGGTAGTTTGAGGGCATGAATAGATCCGTATGATGTGTTATGACTTATGTGTTTCATCCATTTTGATTTTCAGGTTATTCAGAGTCGATTTGGAAGAATAAATTGCATCGTTGAAGCTTTAAGTTAGAAGAGTTGACCAAGTGTGACTTTTGTGAATTTGACCTCGGAACGGAATTTTGATGGTCTCGTTAGGTCCGAATGGTGATTTTGGACTCGGGCGTATGCCCAGATTTACATTTGGATGTTCCTAGAAGGATTCAACACTAATTAGCGAAAGTTGGAAAGGTGAAGGTTTGGAAAGTTCATAAGTTTGACAGAAAGTTAACTTTTTGGATATCGGATTTGGATTGTGGTTACAGAAATTGGAATAGCTTTGTTATGTAATTTGGGTCTTGTGTGCAAAATTTGAGTTCATTCTGAGTTGATTTGATAGGTTTCGGAGCGCATTTTGGAAGTTGAAAGTTGAAATTTCATTTAAGCTTGATTTGAGGTGTGATTCGTCGTTTCGATGTTGTTATGTGTGATTTAAGGCCTCGAGTAGGTCCGAGTTATGTTATGGGTCTTATTGGTATATTTGGACGGGGTCCTGAGGGGCTCGGGTGAGTTTCGGAAGAGGTTCAGACCATTTCGTCGCATGTTGCATTTGGCTAAGGCTACTGGTTCTGGTGTTTTCGCATCTACGGAAGAATGGACGCAGATGCAAGTCTGCATATATGGACAGTTGGTCGTATAAGCAAAAGAAACTTGTCTGGGGATCATCGTAGATACGGGGGAAGAAGCGCACCTGCGAGTGTGCAGAAGCGGAAGCTGTGATCGCAGAAACGGTTCCGTGTGCAGAAGCGTGTCTTATACCACACCTGTGCTTGCGCATAAGTGGTGCCTGTTGCGCAGGTGTGGAAGAGCAGAACTCTAGGGTATTCCGCATATATCGGGGTTTTGGGTTCTTTTATCATATTTTGAGATATGGGACTCAGATTGAGGCAATTTTGGAGGCAAATTTCATCACAAGGATTAGGGTAAGTGTTCTACACTCGGTTTTGATTTTATTTCGTGATTTTATCTTCATTTTTGGTTATTGGATTATGAGGTTTAAAGAGAAAATTGGGGATTTTAGCCTAAAGCTTCATAGAGTGAGTTTTTGAGTTTTGAATGTCGATTCGGAGTCGGATTAAAGTGAATCTAGTATGATTGGACTCTTAATTGAATGTGTTATTGGATTTTGTAAGTTTCATCGAGTTCTGAGGCGCGAGTCCGGGTTGGACTTTTTGGTTGATTTTGGGCTTTAATTAAAGATTCGACCTTTATCGATTAGGTTTGTTTTCTTTGGCTTTATTTGATGTATTTGAGTTGCTTTTGGCTAGTTTCGAGCCGTTCGGAGGTCGGTACGCGGGGGATGGCATTTTCGGATAATCGCTTAGCTTACTTGGTATTTGATTTTCCTTGTTCAAGGTAAGTAAAACTTCTAAACTTGGTGCTGAGGGTGTGAACCCCTGAATATAAGTGATATATGTTTGGTGTTGAGGTGACGCACATGCTAGGTGACGGACGTGTGGGCATGCACCGTGTGAATTGTGACTCAGTTATTTCTGTGGTATGGTGTAGTTACCTAATCTTATTTGTATCTATGAAATCTCTACGTGTTAAAGTAATTAAGCTGTGATCCATGTCAGACACCATGTCTAGGCTATATTCTTATCCTGTTGGGACCCACTAAGGTCATTTCTGTTGTTGAATTATTTGCTTACATTGCAATTACATACTCGGTCATACGCATTCATTTGCATAGCATATCTCAGTCTCTGTTACCATTTATTGATACATCACATCATCATTTTGGGCTGATTTTTCATGACATTGTGAGCCCGAGAGACTGGAGAAATTATTGATTGAGTGAGGCCGAGGTCCTGATAGTGAGGATATTGATGTGATCGGGCTGCACGCCGCTTCAGGTATTATTGATTTATGATGGGATCGGGCTACATGCCGCAACATATTTTATTGATTTATGCCATGATTGGCTTGTTATAGCGCTTGGGCTGAAGTAGCCCCTCTGGAGTCTATACACACCCTCAGTGAGTGCAGGTACCTACTGAGTGCGAGTGCCGAGAGCGAATGCCTAGTTATTGGGAGGACCGAGTGACTGTGAGGACTGAGTGACTGGGAGGACTGAGTGAATTGATACTCTAAGAGTATGCATATGATTTTATCACTGAGTTGCATTGCATTCGACATGAACACTTGACATACATGCATAGATATGCATTTCCCTCATGTTGTACGACATTGCGTCATTCATGATTTCACATACACATTGACATGTAGGCATAGAGATGTAACTTCCTCATACCATTTGAAAATGAAACATTTACCTGTTGAAAGTTTTGGGAAAAATCACAGTTTTACTAAGGTACTCATATTTTGGTGATTTCGGTAAACGATTTGGGTTTTCACTGACATACTTGAAAAGCATGCCTATTTTCCAGAACTGTGAACGAGTTAAGCACTATATCTCTGAGTTACTTCTTTTATCACTTTTATTATGTTGTTATGAACTATTGTTGGCTATTGGTGTTGGACTCCGACCTTTGTTCCAGCTTGTCACTACTTTCAACCTAAGGTTAGGTTTGTTATTTATTGAGTACATGGGGTCGGGGTTACTCATACTACACTTCTGCACCTTGCGTGCAGATGTTGGATGCTGATGTTGTTGTGCACGGTAGGAGCTGGATTTGAAGATGTACCTGCATTCCAGTCATATCTGTCTCTTGATCTTGGTAGCTTTACAATTTTAATATGTTCATGTATATTTCAAACAGTTGATGTACTTTATTTCATACCAGCTTTGTAAATTCTAAATCTTAGAAGCTCATGATTGTACTACTAGTCCTTGGGAAATTCTTGTATAAAGTAGTTGTATTTTCACTTCTTTTCTTAATAAATCTCATTTAAATTGGATAGTTGTTAATTGGCTTACCTGACGGGTCGGGTTAGGTGCCATTATGACTAGGTGAATTTTGAGTTGTGACAAGCCGGTATCAGAGATCTAGATTCATAGGTTCTACAAGTTATGAGCAAGTGTCTAGTAGAGTCTTACGGATCGGTATGATGGNCCTCATGCCATTTGAAAATGAAACATTTACCTGTTGAAAGTTTTGGGAAAAATCACAGTTTTACTAAGGTACTCATATTTTGGTGATTTCGGTAAACGATTTGGGTTTTCACTGACATACTTGAAAAGCATGCCTATTTTCCAGAACTGTGAACGAGTTAAGCACTATATCTCTGAGTTACTTCTTTTATCACTTTTATTATGTTGTTATGAACTATTGTTGGCTATTGGTGTTGGACTCCGACCTTTGTTCCAGCTTGTCACTACTTTCAACCTAAGGTTAGGTTTGTTATTTATTGAGTACATGGGGTCGGGGTTACTCATACTACACTTCTGCACCTTGCGTGCAGATGTTGGATGCTGATGTTGTTGTGCACGGTAGGAGCTGGATTTGAAGATGTACCTGCATTCCAGTCATATCTGTCTCTTGATCTTGGTAGCTTTACAATTTTAATATGTTCATGTATATTTCAAACAGTTGATGTACTTTATTTCATACCAGCTTTGTAAATTCTAAATCTTAGAAGCTCATGATTGTACTACTAGTCCTTGGGAAATTCTTGTATAAAGTAGTTGTATTTTCACTTCTTTTCTTAATAAATCTCATTTAAATTGGATAGTTGTTAATTGGCTTACCTGACGGGTCGGGTTAGGTGCCATTATGACTAGGTGAATTTTGAGTTGTGACAAGCCGGTATCAGAGATCTAGATTCATAGGTTCTACAAGTTATGAGCAAGTGTCTAGTAGAGTCTTACGGATCGGTATGATGGCGTCCATACCTATCTTCGAGAGGCTACAGGGCATTTAGGATAATTTCCCATCTTTCTTTCCTTATCGTGCGAAATTGATTCATCTTGAAACATAACTCTTTGAATTCCCTCCACGCATTCGTGTGCGCATGTGAGCGCTTGATATCAATTGTGCATCGACGACTTGTGATTCCATGGATGATGTGCGAGATGTGATTTCTGTGTGCTGATGATGGGCCAGTCTGGAGGACTTAAGTCCGGGTTTGACTGTAGCTTGAGCACGGGGATTTTGGTTGTGTGAGTATATGCTTTTGGACTTATATGTTTGGTAGTGTCCCTATGAGTGGAATTTGTGGCTCAATGAGCGGTGGAATGGCTATATGATGAGAATGATGTGACTGTGAGATGTGTTCAGATGGTTTGAATGTGACGGGAAGAGTTTGCTTGAGAGGTGAGAAGGACTATTGGGTTCTTGATTGCTGTCTTGATGTGACCTATAGTCTCGAGTTATGAGTGTGTTGAAATATTTTTCATGTTGTTTAATTGTGGAATGAGGGAGATTTTCATGTCTTATTGTGAGTTAAGACTCAGGAAGGTTAAGTGATTACGTAGTAGTTGTGGCTGTAAAATGGTATAGAAAGATGCCAGTTTGAGGCTAAGCAGGCGGGTTATCACCTGCGGGGTAATTTACGGATGTGTGATCTCCATAATATTTTGTGGAGAATTTCTTTTCTACCAGCAATTTATATGTGTTAAGATTTGAATTTGAATTGGTGGCGAAAGTTGACCTGACCGTCAAGAGAATGAATGCGAGCTTAGCAGATGATTTGAGGTACTATATGGTTTGTGTTGCATGAGCTTGTGAAATTTTGTTTGGTTAAATCTCACTGTGGTAGTATGGCAGTGATAGAGTATGGGTATTGAGAGTCACCGATTTTTTATTCTATGGCTTTGAGCCAAGTGGGGGAGTCTGCTATCGACAATTTGATTACATGGTTATGTATTGTGCCAGTTTCGGTTTGAGGCATACTTGTGAATCAGTTATGACTTGTAGAGGTTGAGATCGAGGATGACTCAAGTAAGGAAATATCTGAATATGGATTATATTACACTTCATGGGTATATGGAAATTATAGAAATGATTGAGTTGTTATATGTGAAGGATGTAGTGTGCATGTAGTATGAATTTGATAGGTTGTGTTGAGGCAAGGTTACTTTTTTGAGTGTTGTTTTGCTAATGGGGCCCATTTTTTTGGCCCGTTTGGGCGGTAAAATTTAGATTTGAGCAGTGTGGATGAATCTAGAGAAGGTTCTAATGGATTCAAGGTTTATGTGTAGCAATCGAGACTTTTTCTGGATTTGTGCATGTCTAGAATCTGAGATTTATATTGGATAGTATCAAGACTTATTGTATTTCTATGTCTATATGGATTCTACATTTCTGTATCAGGGAGGTAAAGGAAACAGTTTTAGGTGTACATAAGGTCTCTTTAGAGTGGGTGTCTCGGTTGTGGTACTTTGGAGTGCTAAGAGGGAATACAATGGCTTATGGGCCTTCGGGCGCTGTGATTTTATTCTAGGATCTCGTGGGGTGAGTTTTGGTTAAGGATCATGGTGTCTAGCAATGAGAAGCGTTACCTTGAGGGTAATTCGGAAGAAACTTGGAGGAATAGGCCAGTTTGGTAGTAGGTTGGATCAGCACGTCAATGGATATGATCGGTCCCTTGGGTACTTGTGATGTGGTGAGTTTCTACAGGTGTTCTGTGGAAATATTCTTGGGTTGGCGACCGACGTGTCTTGGTTGAGTTAGAGAGATTCAGTTCTGATGGCTTGATTATGTGCAAATGGGTTTCGAAGAGTTCTCGATTGTTTATACCACGATTTGAGATGTATATTTCCTGCTGGCGTGAGGAGCATGTTGCTTGTTGTGATTTTTTCCTAGATAAGACCAAATGGAAGGTTCCTGGCTAATTGAGTATGTAGTTTGCTTGTAACTCAGGGTTGATTATGAGATTGTCATACTATTCATATGATGGTATGATGGATGCGATGCATGTGTGGGAGTGGTACGCATTTCAGAAGGTGCATTGAGGTTTTACTTACAAATGCTTTATTGGGATTGCGGTACTCGCCTGGTTGATTGACTGCTGATATTCAGATTTTTCTATGTGGCACGGAATAATTATAGAAGTATTCCTCATGGAATGATCGTGTATGAGAGATGTGTCAGACATTCGGGCGGTGGAGTTAGGAGCAGATATGGTGATTCAGGTGTTCTATGAATTTAGAGACTGGGAGTTTTCAGAAACAGATTGTTTCGTGATTGTGGACTGTTAAGTTGTGGCCAAAGCTAGCCAGATGATAGTGCGTGTTATGATTCAGTCATTGTAAACTTTTGAAGGGTTATGTATCTATTTGTGGGTGACCAGAGTGAATTTGGGGCCTATTTGCAGGCCAATGAGGATGCGTATTCTACACCAGGTCAGATTGGTTAACTCCGTACTGCTATTATTGAGGGATATTCTATTCAGTTAGAGTAGAGCTTATTCGTGTTATGATATGATCTATGTGTTGATCCTCTATGCTATGAGGGGTTGTGATTTGTTGCTCATATGCACATATGGTGTGATTTTGTTTAGGGCTTTATATCGGAATTCGAGCGGAATGGTTATTGGGCTGCATAATGGTTGATTACCCCCAGGTTATGGCCTTTTTCCGGTTATGATGTATGGTTTTGTTCGCTTCTCGGTGGTTACGGTCATTCACTTTTGGTACTAGGCGTCAAATTGCTCGTGGTTATTGATTTTGAGCATGATGGCTTGGGGTATTTCATATGGACCAGTGTTTGGATGGGGTCACGCATTGTAGAAGAGTTATATTGAGATATGATCCTCTGTGTAAGATTCGTGTATCTTGGTTCTACTATGTAAGATGGCTTTGTAGCATTGTGGTTGTGGCGGTTCTTGTTGAACTTGCGGGATGGTTCTTTCGTTTGAGTCATTTTCCATTTTTGGGTACATTTTAATTGTTGCTTATTGGTGCTCGGATTGCACGGTTTGTGGCTCTAGGTTGAATTGGTGTTACATGTCAGTAAGGCGGCTGTATTTGATAAAGTAAGGTCATTAGACCTAGAATAGGTGCTATCGGATTTGTTTGCGGTATATTTGCAAGGATAATGTCGTTGATTGGCTTAGAAATTGGCTTTAGTTCTTATCGAAGGAGAGGGAGATCCATTTCTTGTTGATCTGATAAGTGATTAAGAGTTTCTGCGTGTTTCTTTCATCATCGGCAGTGTACTAAGGTTTTGAACGAGGATTTGTTTGATACGGTGTTTATTACCGGTACCTGATTTGCTTCGAGTAGTTATTGTGGTCGAAATTATTGCTATGAGTATTTCAGTTATGTGTTATATCATGTAATTGCATCTTAGGTTATGGTTGTGTCTTAATACAACTTGTTCACACTTATACAATGTGTATATGTGAGATTCAGATCTTATGAAAATTCCGGATGTTGGGAATTGGATTCTGTGGTTTATGGGCTAAGGTTGAAGTAATGATCTTAAGTTATGTTGCGTTGTCAGGCCTATATGGAATAGGGTGATGTGGGATAACCCCCGGGTATGTGCATGGTGAGGTTAGACGACGATTTGATGGCTTTGGAATGACTCTTGGCATGTTCAAGGATGAATGTATGTTTAAGTTGGGGAGGATGTAACGACCCAACCCGTCATTTTGAGCTTTTGCACTTTGCTCGGTAGTTTGAGGGCATGAGTAGCTCCTTATGATGTATTATGACTTGTGTGAATCGTCGATTTTGGTTTTCAGGTTATTCATAATCGATTTGGAAGAATGAATTTCATCGTTGAAGCTTTAAGTTGGAAGAGTTGACCAAGTGTGACTATTGTGAATTTGATCCTGAAGTAGAGTTTTAATGGTCCCGTTAGGTTCGGATGGTGATTTTGGTCTCGGGCGTATGCCCGGATTTGCATTTGGATGTTCCTAGAAGGATTCGACACTAATTGGCGAAAGTTGGAAAGGTGAAGGTTTGGAAAGTTCATACGTTTGATTGGAAGTTGACATCGTGGATATCGGATTCGGATTGTGGTTTCGGAAATTGGAATAACCTCTTTATGTCATTTGGGACTTATGTGCAAAATGTGAGTTCATTCAGAGTTGATTTGATATGTTTCGGTGCGAGTTTTGGAAGTTGAAACTTCAAAGTTCATTTAAGTTTGATTTGAGGTGCGAGTTGTCGTTTCGATGTTGTTATGTGTGATTTAAGGCCTCGAATAGGTCCGAGTTATGTTATGGGTCTTATTGGTATATTTCGAAGGGGTCCCGAGGGGCTCGGGTGAGTTTCAGATGGGTTCGGAAAATTTAGTCGCATGTTGCATTTCGCTAACGCTACCAGTTCTGGTATTTCCACATCTGTAGAAAAATGGACACAGATGCGAGTTTGCAAATGCAGACAGTTGGTCGCAGAAGTGAAAGCAACTTGGCTTGGGATCATCGCAGATGCGGGGGAAGAAGCGCACCTGCGAGTGCACAGAAGCGGAAGCTGTGATCGCAGAAGCGGTTGGGTACGCAGAAGCGTGTCTTCTCTCGCTCCTACGCTTGCAAAGAAGTGGTGCCTGCTGCGCAGGTTCAGAAGGGCCGAACTCCATGGTATTCCGTAGAAGCGGGAAGTTTGTGGCAAAACCGACGCCATAGAAGTGGCCCTTTATTCACAAAAGCGAAAATGCTGGGCAGAAGCTATATATCGGGATTTTGGGTTCTTTTATTATATTTTGAGATGTGAGACTCGGATTGAGGCGATTTTGGAGGCAAATTGCATCACAAGGATTAGGTTAAGTGTTATACACTCGGTTTTGCTTATACTTCATGATTTTATCTTTATTTTTGGTAATTGGATTATGAGTTTTAAAGAACAAATTGGGGATTTTAGCCTAAAGCTTCATAGTGTGAGTTTTTGAGTTTTGAATGTCGATTCGGAGTTGGATTAGAGTGAATCTAGTATGGTTACACTCGTAATTGAATGGGTTATCGGATTTTGTAAGTTTTGTCGAGTTCCGAGGGGCGGGCCTGAGTTGGACTTTTGGGTTAATTTTGGGCTTTGATTAAAGATTCGACCTTTATCGAATGGGTTTGTTTTCTTTAGCTTTATTTGGTGTATTTGAGTTTCTTTTGGCTAGTTTCGAGTCATTCGGAGGTCGGTACGCGAGGGCTGGAATTTTTGGAGCATCGCTTGGCTTACTCGATATTGGTTTTTGCTTGTTCAAGGTAAGTAACACTTCTAAACTTGGTGCTGAGGGTATGAACCCCTGAATATACGTGATATGTGATTGGTGTTGAGGTGACGCACATGCTAGGTGACCGGCGTGTGGGCATGCACCGTGTGAATCGTGACTCACTTATATGCTTATCTTGTTGGGACCCACTGAGGTCATTTCTGCTGTTGAATTATTTGATTACATTGCATTTACATACTCGGTCATACGCATTCATTTGCATAGCATATCTCAGTCTCTGTTACCATTTATTGATACATCACATCATCATTTTGGGTTGATGTTTCATGACATTGTGAGCCCGATAGACTGGAGAGATTATTGATTGAGTGAGGCCAAGGGCTTGATGTTGAGGATATTGATGGGATCGGGCTGCACGCCGCATCAGGTATTATTGATTTATGATGGTATCGGGCTGCACGCCGCATCAGGTATTATTGATTTATGATGGTATCGGGCTGCACGCCATAACATGTTTTATTGATTTATGCCATGGTTCGCTTGTTATAGCGCTTGGGCTGAAGGAGCCCCTCCGGAGTCTGTACACACACTTAGTGAGCGCAGGTACCTACTGAGTGCGAGTGCCGAGAGCAAGTGCCGAGTGATTAGGAGGACTGAGTGACTGTGAGGACTCAGTGACTGGGAGGACTGAGTGAATTGATACTCTGAGAGTATGTATATGGTTTTATCACTGAGTTGCATTGCATTCGACATGCACACTTGATATACAGGCATAGAGATGCATTTCCCTCATGCTGTATGACACTGCGTCATTCATGACTTCACATACACATTGACATGTAGGCATAGAGATGTAACTTCCTCTTGCCATTTGAAAATGAAACATTTACCTGTTGAAAGGTTTGAGAAAAATCACAGTATTACAAACGTACTCATATTTTGGTGATTTCGGTAAAAGATTTGGGTTTTCACTGACATACTTGAAAAGCATGCCTATTTTCCGTAACTGTGAACGAGCTGAGCACTATATCTCTAAGTTACTACTTTGATCACTTTTATTATGTTGTTATGAACTGTTGTTGGCTATTGGTGTTGAACTCCGACCTTTGTTCCATCTCGTCACTAGTTTTAACCTAAGATTAGGTTTGTTACTTATTGAGTACATGGGGTCGGGGTTACTCATATTACACTTCTGCACCTTGCGTGCAAATGTTGGGTGATGATGATGCTATGCACGATGTGAGCTGGATTTGAAGATGTACCTGCATTCCAGTCATAGCTGCCTCTTGATCTTGGTAGCTTTAGAATTTTAATCTGTTCATGTATATTTCAAACAGATGATGTACTTTATTTCATACCAGCTTTGTAAATTCTAAATCTTAGAAGCTCATGATTTGTAATACCAGTCCTTGGGATATTTTTGTATAAAACAGTTGTATTTTCATTTCTTTTCTTAATAAATCTCATTTAAATTTGAGTGTTTTTAATTGGTTTACTTGACGGGTTGGGTTAGGTGCCATCACGACTTGGTGGATTTTGGGCTGTGATCCTTCCAGTGTTGTCAGTTACACCTGATATTAACCCCCCCTGTTTCTTTGCCTACATTTACCCCAATTGCTGCCCCCACTGCCGCCCCTCGTGTAGAAGCTGAGCCATCTAGCAACAGGCGGGATATGAAAAACGTTTTGATTGAAGACCCCGATGGTGGGAATTTGTTGAAAAAATCTGGACAAGACGATGTGTGGCTAAAACCGTTGCTAGGACCCGCATAAAAGAAGAAGTTGGAGAGTCACAACTCTTTGACCTTGATGAATGACATCATTCACTCTTTTCTTAAGGTATATCTTAACTTACTTATTTTTCTTTCCTTCTTCTCATTCGTAACTTCTTTTCTTTTGTCTTTTTGTAGATCAATTTGACAGGTACAAAGCTTATGAAAAGGATTTATTACGTACTGAGGCTAACAACTGGAAAGAACAATTTGAAGGCCTTCAACTGGAGAAAGACATTCTTGCTGAGGAGAAAGGAGCTTTGGAAAAACTGAGGATGGTCTCTGCTGAACTAGCAGTTTTAAAAGCTTCTTCCAATCAAGTTGAGAAAGATAAGAACAGACTAAAATTGTAACACCCAGGAAACAATTCGAAGAGTTTTAAGACCATTAAGGAGATTGGCGGGTGCTAATTATATTAATTCGGGTATGAACAAGACTGATAATTTGAATGATATCAATTGATAATGATAATATATGTATGAGGTGCATTTAGAATGGTTTATGTTCTAAAAAGAGCCCTAAGGCTAAGTCAATTTGAAAGTTATATGATGGGATAAAGTTTCACGTGAGTTCGCACAAGACCTAACTTCAAACGAACATAAATTTCAAGATTTGAAGAGTTATATGGTGTATAACCTATCGAAAGAAATGTCTATGTGTCTAGTATCTAATGCTTCACACCGTTTGTAATTTAGAGATTTCTACAAGACGTTATGACATTTTTATTAAAGGGTGGCATAACAGCTGCGCGAGTCTTGCGTAGTCTACGCAGCATAGCAGCGTAGCCTACGCAGCATTGCATAGGCAAATCTAGTAGCTTCAAGGTGTCATTTTAAGAGTTGAAAACGTGGGTTTAGAGAGAGAATGGGTTAGTTCTTCATCTTGGAATGGATTTCTAGAGAGAAGGAGGAGCTCTTCCACCATGGATACACTTCAAGGTAGGTTATTTTGGTACCAGGATGATTATATAATATCATTTAGTGATAACACTATCATTATTATATATCACATCCATAGGAAATGGGTTGAATCTTCAAGAACACCAAAAAGAGAAAAAGTTAGATTCTTCCACCAAGAGGTAATCCCTTCAATTGAGCTTCATATATATGTCATATAGGAGTATGTGTAGCATGTTTATGAGTTTTATTTGAAGTTGAAATGGGATATTGTATGAACCCTAAGGGAGGGTTTTGAAAATGATATTTTAGGCAAAGAAGAAGATGAGTAGTGATGAATTGATATAAAAGGAATTATTTTCTGTTTCTAATAATTCTAATAGACTTTATAACTTAATTGATAAGAATGGAATTGAATAGGCTAATAGATGAGCCTATTGGATAATTTGGGATGGTTGAAGGCTTGTTACAAATTATGAAGCCTAAATGGATATTTATTAATCTTTTCGTATTTAGTTTGATGTAGTTGAGATATCTAATGGTAGTTATTGAATACTGGGTGATATTTGGTCATTTTAATCAATTGGAGCATTGTAGTATTTTCGGAGTTTGAAGATTTGAGGGTCGAGTTGAGGTCGAATTTTGGTAAAATTGGTATGCCTAGACTCGTGGTTGAATGGGCTATCGAATTTTGTAACTTTTGTCGGGTTCCGAGACGTGACCCCCACGAGTAATTATTGGGGTGTAATTTCGGATTTTTGAAAAATATTAGTATTTTGATATGGAATTAATTCCTATAATTTTGTGGACTGAATCAAATTAATTGTGGCTAGATACGAGTCGTTTAGAAGTTGATACACATAGAATGGAATTTATGGAGCATTGTTTAGCTTGCTCGACATTGGATTCATCTTGTTCGAGGTAAGTAACTCTTCTAATCTTGGAGCTCGGGGTATGAACCCTGAATATATGTATTATGTGAACTTTTGGGAGGTGACACACATGCTAGGTGACGGACGTGTGGGCGTGCACTATAAAAATTGTGACGTAATTGTTTCCATGAAATTTTGTAGTCAAATAATCTTGGCATTTTCTATGTAGTTTTATGTGTTGAAGAAATTGAGCTGAGAATCATATTAAAAGTCATGTTGAGGCTATGTGCCAGTATTATTGGGACCCACAGAGGTTGTATTGCTGTGAATTATTTGTTTTAAATTGAAAATTCATACTTAGTCATATTCATGTCATTACATATCATATCTCAGTCTCTGTTATTATTTATTGATACATCATATCATTATTTTCGGGCTATTTTTATGACATTGTGAGCCCATGAGAAAGAGACTGGAGAGATTGATGACTGAGTGAGGCCGAGGGCCTGATTGCGAGGATAATTATGGGATCGGAATGCACGCCGCAACCTGCCATATTGGCTTCATATACTTTATTATTATGGGATCGGGCTGCACGCTGTAGCAAGCCAAATTGGCTTATTATAGCACGTGAGTTGTCTGTGCGGATCCAGATATTGATATTATAGCAGGTGAGTTGTCAGTGTGGTTCCAGATATTGATATTATTGCACGTGAGTTGTCCGTGCAGCACGTGAGTTGTCCGTGCGGATTATAGCGCTCAGGCTGTAGGAGCCCTTACGGAGTTTGCACACCCCTAGTGAGCGCAGTCAACTATAAACAGGGATCGGGCTGCACGCCGCAATGGGTATTATACAGCACTGAGTGATTGAGTGTGTTGAGCATAGTGAGAGAGAATGTGAAACAATGAGATTGAGTACTTTGAGAGTATGAGTACATGAGTACATCTCTGAGATACATTGTATTGATATGCACACATGACATACATGCGTAGAGATGTATTTTCCTCATGTTGTACGGTATCACATCATTCATGATTTCTCACGCATGTTGACAGATGGGCATAGTGATGCATTTAGTTTACACTGGTTATTTGGAAAGAAAATAAAACATCTTATTTATTATTGAAAGGATTTTGGGAAAATTATTGTTTTCAAACTTATTCATATTTTGGGCAACTCCGGTGAACGATTTGGGTTTTCATTGATGTACTTGAAAAGCAGAACATTTTTTTTAAATCATGATTCAGCTGAGCATTTTATATATGGAATACTCCTTTTATTACTTGCTTTATGTTGTTATGAATTGTTGTTGCTTATGGGAGTTGAACTCTGACCTTGGTACAAGCTCGTCACTACTTTCAACCTAAGGTTAAGTTTGTTATTTATTGAGTACGTAGGATAGGTTGTACTCATACTACACTTCTGCACCTTGCGTGCAGATGTTGGCTGCTGATGTTTCTGTGTTTGATGGGAGATGGATTGCAGATGTACCCGCGTCCCGACTGTAGCTGCCTCTTGTTCGTGGTAGCTTTGAATTTGTAAAACTCTGTTTATGTACTATTCAAACAGACTGTGTAATTATTTCATTTTCGCTTTGTAAACTCTATGCTTAGAAGCTCATGATCTGTACTACCAGTTCTTGGGGGAAAATGTTTAAGATTCAGATAATTTCTTTTGTTCAATTGTCTTATTAATATTATTGAAATTGGATGGTTATTAGTTGGCTTACCTAGCGGGTTGGGTTAGGTGCCATCACGACTAGTGGATTTGGGGTCGTGACAAAAATTCTCCTTTGCTGAACAACATTCCAAGGATATTGAAGAGATAAGGAGTTTGAAAGAACTCCTTAATCAAACAGAGGCTTAGGCAGGTGATCTGGCACAAATGCTTACCCAAACTCAAGAAGACCTCCGTGTCTCTACAGATAAGATTTAGTTCTTTGAAAGTTCCCTTGTTCCTTTGAAGGCAACTTATGAAGCTTCAGAGGCAGAAAAAGAAGAGTTGAAAGCTGAGATCGAACAATGGAAAAAAGATTACGAAGCCCTGAAAGACAAGTCAACACTTGATATTAGCTGGGCATTTTTGAACACTCGCTTCGAGACTTTAACTGAAGCTAGCCAGGAAGGTTTTGACTTTAAGGTTGAGATTGCAAAGGCTAGAGAAACAATTGAACAGACTCAGCAACGTCAAAGCTTCGTACGCCCGAGGACGAAGGTTCCAAGGGTGATGAAGACAAACTTACTCCCGGTGAAGCCGATATTCAACCCTCTTCACCTCAAGTTAATCCTTCTTCTCTCGTGGACGATGCTCCCTAGTTCTCCCTTTTTCCTGACTTGTTATTGAAAGTGTTTGTTTTTTTGGTTTTTGGTAGGAATTCCCTTGTGTTTTTTGGATAATTTCCGGAAGGTTTACCGCCCCTATTTTAGGGGTAATGATATAAATATCTTTAGTTCTTTTGTTGTATATTATGATTTCTGCTCTTTAATTTTTTAGCTTATTCTTGCACTTAAAATGCATTAGTAGATCACGAATTCAATATGCACGGGTTTTATAAAAGATGACCCTTTTATATTAACAACACTAATGAAGATGACGTCTCATCTTCATATTGTTGCAAAGATATGAAACATGAAGTAGATATGAAACAAGAAGTAATTTGAGGAAGTTTTATTTTTTGAACTTTCAAATAAGTAAGTTTGTACACCAACTGTTCATACAATATTTTCATAACTGCTTTCATTGTAGCATATTTACAAATTCAGGTATATCTTCCCGCGACTAAATTTATGGCCTTAACCTAGAAGCTTGTGGGAATATCTTGCATCTTTTTTGCGAGTTTGAACGCATTTAAATTATTTTTTGAAAATCTTCAAGGGTTTCTTCAAGGTTTTGATTCATGCTGAACTATGCTCTTGGTTTACATCTTCTTTCCTTGTGTAAGCTTCTATATGCATAGTCCCCCCAGTGTCTGAGCATTGAAGCATGAAATATCAAAACTGGATCAACTCCTTTCTTTTGGTCCTTTTCCTGAAAAGGAAAATACAAACGGGACTCAGCGATAATTTTTTAGATGATGACTGCATAACCCTTTTTTCCATCAGAAATGTTGTATCCTAGACCAGGAATAATTTAGTATTCCGCATGTCTTCGGGTCTAATATCATCATTTAGTACGGGCCGTCATTTTTCCTATCATCTAAAATGATTAATAAATTTCAAATGAACAAAATAAAATCGAACTTGCGTGATACCTGACCGTGGGTATTAACCTCATTTAGAAGTAATACTTCTTCAAATGGACTGCATTGCAATTCTATGGTAACACCTTGCCATCCATAGTTTCTAACTCGTACGCTCCTTTTCCAGCAATGCCTCTAACCCTATACGGGCCTTCCCAATTTGGATTCAACTTTCCTGCGTTTGCCACTTTTGTTGACTGGAACATCTTTTTGAGGACGAAGTCCCCAATTTTGAAGTACCTCAAGTTGGCTATCCCGTTATAATATCGTTCAATCATCTGCTGATGACTATAAAATATTTATATATTATATACATAAAAATAAATTATTTTAAATTATATATATATATATATATATATATATATATATATATATATATATATATATATATATATAATAGTATTTTGCAGAAAATAAAAATATCATGATAACACAAATAAAGGAAATAAAAAGTGATCACGAGGCATCACGGCAAAAGAGCACAAGGCATCAAGGCAAAAGAGCACGAGGAAACATGGCAAAAGAAGCACGAGAAAACATGGCACCTTATGGGATTTGATTTTTATAAATAGTATACCATATTTGTGCTAAATGGGAGAGATCAGACGTGCCAATTAGCAACGTTTTCTCTAGCTTTGGTCTTTGCTTCTTTCTTTATCTATTTCACTTTCCTCTCGTAGTTTTTTGGATTTTCTAAGAGTATTGATAGTATTTTGAGAATTCCTTTCTTTGTGAGATTTAAATACTCCATAATGGAGTAATCTCTTTTGTTGGGATAGTTGATGAAGCTCGATATAGTTATAATATTAATCTCAATTTTACTACATGCTTGACCTGAAACTTTCTACTTATATTTCTATATTGTGCGGGAATATTAGTTTTAATTAACTATTATCACTTCTATCTATTTATTCTCCAAAGTTAGTTGTATGTCAATTTTGTAATTCTTACGAAGCAAAATTAATATATGATAACTATTGGGTAAAATAATAGAGTGAGAGTAATTCTTATTAAGCTATCATTCCAAGTCTATAATCTTTCTTACTTCCATTCTAGTTCTTACAGAGGAGTTGTAGTAGGCAAGATTATTGATTTTTAGTTAAAAGTAATCGCAAGAGATTTTTGCTATCTTTTAGCACAATTCATGCAAGAAAATTATTTCAGTTTAATCATCACGAGTCATATAAATTGATTTACATAACCCCGCAGAGTTTTATTAATTGATTATTTCTTAGTGAGCAAAATATAATTGTATTAGCAATAAGCAGTTATTCCTAAGAGAAATATATGTGGAAGCTATGATTTTATTATTATCACACTATCGAGTGAATTTAATGATTCCCAACTCTTTTTAAATATAAATCTTCCTAAAGTTATTTTGTTTGAACTTAAACAATTTAAATTTTTAACAAACAAAACTTCATCAATTTAATTCTCTCAAATAGTAGTAAGAATATAATATATTTGTAGCTAGATTCTCCAATCTCTGTGGGACGGTATCGTAAACTATACTAGAATATGACAGAGTACGAGTACCAGAATCTTACACACATTGGCCTCTTCAAATTTTTGGCGCCGTTGCCGGGGATTGGCATACATCTACTTCAGATTAAATATTTTATTACTTATTTGAGAACTTATTATTATAATATTTTCTTTTTTTATCTATGTTTTCTAAATTGCACTTAACTATTAATTTTATATTAATAATAACATTTTTATCTCAATCATAGTTATAGTAATAGTACCATTTTATTTTTCTTTCTTATTATAACTACTAGTTTTCAAACTTACTCATATATTTGGTGATTTCGGAAAAAGATTTGGGTTTTCACTGATATACTTGAAAAGCAGGCCTATTTTTCTAGAATTGTGAACGAGCTTAGTATTTTATCTATGAGCTACTTCTTTAATTACTTCCATTATATTTTTATGAACTGTTGTTGGCCATTGGTGTTGGACTCCGATATGTGTTTCAACTCATCACTACTTTCAACGTAAGGTTAGGTTTGTTACTTATTGAGTACATGGGTTCGGTTGTACTCATACTATACTTCTACACCTTGCGTGCAGATGTTGGATGTTGATATTGCTGTGATCATCGGGAGGTAGATTTGAAGACGTATCTACATTTTAGTTGTAGCTGCCTTTTGTTCATGGTAGCCTTAGATTTATAAAAATCTGTTTATGTACATTTCGAACATATGATGTATTTATTTAATACTACTTTTATAAATTCTAACATTAGAAGCTCATGATTTGTACTACCATTCCTTCGGAAATTATTTGTATAAAAGCGGCGTATTATCATTTTTTTTCTTAATAAATCTCATTAAATTGGATAGTTGCTAATCGGCTTACCTAACGGGTTTGGTTA
>AWOL01S0051893.1:0-15932 GCA_000715115.1 Nicotiana otophora | reverse complement strand
ATTACCTGACTTTGCCAAGACATTTGAGGTGCATACAGATGCCTCATATTTTGCCATTAGGGGTGTCTTGATGCAGGATAAGCATCCCATAGCATTTGAGAGTTGCAAGTTAAATGAGACGAAGCGGCGTTACACAATGCAAGAGAAGGAGATAATTGTTATTGTGCATTGCCTCCGTACATGGCGACACTATTTGCTTGGGTCGAGGTTCGTGGTCAAGACCGACAATGTAGCTACTAGCTACTTTCAGACGCAGAAGAAGCTCACCCCAACAGGCTCGGTGGCAGGATTTCTTGGCCGAATTTGGTTATGTACTGGAGTATAAGCCGGGCAAAGGTAACGTTGTAGCCGATGCCTTGAGCCGGAAAGCCGAGCTTGTTGCAATCACTTCAACAAGATGGGACATTCGTGAGGCTATAAAAGAAGGCATGCAACACGATCCAACAACCAAACAATTTATTGAGTTAGCCAACCAGGGCAATATGAGACGTTTTTGGGTCGAAGACGGCCCACTACTTACCACAGGTCGGCGGGTCTGCGTGCCTAAGTTTGGAGACATTAGACGGTGGATTATAAGGGAGAGTCATGACAGAATGTGGGATGGTCATCTAGGCCAACGTCGCACTAGGGCCTTGGTTGAGTCAGTCTACTATTGGCCACGCATGCGAGATGACATAGAGTGTTATGTGCAGACTTGTCTTGTCTGTCAACAGGACAAGGTTGAGCAACAAAAACCCGGAGGACTTTTGGAGCCACTACCAGTTACAGAGCGTCCATGGGAGAGCGTGACTATGGACTTTATCACTTGCCTATCGAAGTATGATGGTTATGGTACTATTATGGTGGTCGTTGATAAACTTTCCAAATATGCCACCTTCATGCCCGCCACACCAGGTTGCACTGCCAAGGAAGCTGCCAAGCTATTCTTTAAGAATTTGGTGAAGTATTGGGGCTTACCAAGGCATATTTTCAGTGATCGAGACCCCCGTTTTACTAGGAACTTTTGGAGAGAATTATTCGACATACTTGGTACAGAACTGCACTTTTTCACTAGTTTCCACCCACAGACAGACGGACAAACGGAACGGGTCAATGCCTTACTAGAATGCTACTTGAGGCATTATGTAAGCGCACATCAGAAAGATTGGTCAAGGCTCCTAGACATCGCCCAATTCTCTTATAACTTGCAGCGGAGTGAGTCCACGGGGCGGACACCGTTTGAGCTAGCCACAGGCCAACAACCACAAACTCCACATTCATCACCAGCCGCGTTCGAGGGAAAGAGTTTGGGGGCTTATCATATGGCCAAAGGATGGGAGGAGCAGCTTGACACTGCTAAGTCCTACTTGGATAAGGCAGCTAAAAAGATGAAGAAGTTTGTAGATCGTAAGCGGCATCCCACGGACTATAGAGATAGGGACATGGTCATGGTGAAGTTTAATCCAAGACAGTTTAAGGCACTACGGGGCATGCATCAGAATCTGATTCGCAAGTATGAGGGGCCATTTAAGATAGTCACTAAGGTAGGCAAGATCTCATACAAGCTTGACATGGCATTTTATCTTAAAATCTACCCTGTCTTCCATGCCAACACACTTAAGCCATATCATGAAGACAAGGATGATCCAAGTAGGGGCCAATCAAGTCGAGCACCTATTACTATCACCGCCTCGCACGACCAGGAGATTGAGGCTATTATTGATTACCAGGCCAGGAGAAAACAAGGGCAAAAAGCCACCGCAATGTTCCTCATCCATTGGAAGGGGCAATCACCGGAGGAGGCCACATGGGAACGTTATGAAGATTTATGGCAATTCAAAGATAAGATCCAAGAGTTTAGGCAGCAATATTGCGCCGCAGTCGTCGCAATATTAGGTGGGGGAGAGTGTGATGACTCGTCATGTCATCATACCACATAAGCGCCATTTGGCATGTATTAATGCCATGCGGGAGCTTACATAGGAGGAATGCTTGCATTTGTGAGAAGATTCTAGAGAAGTATGTACATTTCCTTTGGAAGATCCTAGATGTTTATGGATTTGCTAGGAAAGTCCTTGGAATCTTTTAGGCTTGTAGAGAATTCTAGAGAAAGCCCTTATCTTGTAAATATTAAGGACTTGTGTAACAATTAATATTTACACACTAGCCCATAAGAGACTAGTATATAAAGGAGGCCATTCATTTGTAATTCATCAAGCAAACAATTCAAGTTCTCTCTAATACAAAGCTTCCTTTAACAATTCTCTTGTGTTTTTTTACCATTCTCTTAGCGATCTTGAGTATAGTAAGGCTGACTTGGCATAGCAAGAACGTGAGCAAATTGTCAAGTGCCGTACGTGTACTTAGTTAACGACTAAGGACGTGACACTACCCTATAATATTTTTGACTATGAAAGAATACACAAGCACAATGAAGAGCAAAGGAAACGAGAGTAGCAATTCCATGCTTATTGAAATTTCAGTAATGTAGAGCTAAAGGTGTTGCACAATTGGTGTTCAAATTCCACTAATGTTGCGCAATTGGTGTTCAAATTGAAATTGTCAATCAATAAATGTTGAAGATGTTTGACTCTCCACCACTAACAATAATTAAAAAGCTTTGAAGCTTTGAATTCGAATTTGGGTTTTCAAAAACCATTATTTATTTGGACCGGGTGTTGTTGCAAACAATTGGAAATATTATTTGGAATCTATATCTCAATTTTGAGGGTGTTTTGGTGAAGATTAGACCTGATTTTGACTGAATTTCAGATTGAAACTCGTAGAAGAAAAAGAAGAATAAAACATGACATACATTATACTTACGAAATTATAGTAAAGTTGTAGAAAAATTGTATTCTGTTGTTTATATATATTTTTATTTAAATATTGTATGAAAGTTGAATAATATTGTATAAAAATTGTATTTAAGTTGTATGATATTGTAGTTGTATATAACTGGGTAGAAATAATGTATGAAAGTTGTAGATAAGTTGTATAATATATAATTAGTTGTATAAATTTATTTTTACTATGTATAAACCAGATACAAAATATACAAAAGACATATCGTATAAAATTTATATAAAAATTATATTTAAGTGGTATGATATTGTAGTTGTATATAACTGGATAGAAAAAATATATGAAAGTTTGTAGATAAGTTGTATAATATATAATTAGTTGTATGAAATTTATTTTTATTGTGTATAAATCAGATAAAAAAATATACAAAAGACATATTGTATAAAATTTGTATAAAAATTGTATTTAAGTTGTATGATATTGTAGTTGTATTTAACTAGGTAGAAATAATGTATGAAAGTTGTAGATAAGTTATAGTGTCACAGGCAATTCAAAGCACCACCCATGGCTTTCTGGTAGCAACTTGAATCACTTCCATTTGGAGAGATTTTACTGGCTAATATGCATATTCAGTGCATTGAATTTCATACACTATCTGTATCGAAAATATTTAGGGAGGAAGAGCCACTTTTTATTTGTAGAGTTGTTAGTAATAAGATATTATAATCAGATGCAAGAGGTATAAAGTGGACCAGAGAATTTGGAATATATACAAAGAAAGATAGGATGAGGTGAGTGAAATGATTAAAGTTTTGATTTTTTTGGTAGTATTTGATTTGGTTGATAAAGGGAAGCTTCCAAATTTGTGAGGTAACGTGGCTGACTAGCTAAGCCCATCCCTTTGCTCCTTTTCAGAATTTTAGATTTCGATCACCACTGAAATATTGGAAAATAAAATACTGAATACACATAGGAAAAAAAAAATCTAAATTGCATTTGTTTGGAGAGAAGAGAGGAGAGGTGAGGAAAAAAAGGAAAATGATGTAACCAAATCCCTTGATTGAAGGCACAAATAATGGATTGAGAGCCTTTTAAAGTGGATTGTATATATTTTGTAACTAAAATGTGTTTAGGTCGGATAAATACCAAAACATGGACATTTTTCATAATAAGGTTTCAAATAGTGTATAGGAATAAAAACAATCCCTAAAAAATATATACAATATTATATGATGTACTTATTGTCTATATACAAAATAGACTGTCACTGTACAATTTATATACAATAGACTGTCACTATACAAAATATATAAATAAACTGTCACTATACAAAATACACTGTCATTATACAAAAATTATACTAAATAGACTGTCACCATACAATATATATATATATATATATATATATATATACACACACACTCTCACTATACAATATATATACAAAAAATATATTAAATAGACTGTCACTATACAATTTATATACAATAGACTGTCACTATACAAAATAGGATGTCACTATACAAAAAATATACTAAATATAGTGTCACTATACAAATTATATACAAAATAGAGTGTCACTATACAAAAAATATATAAAATAGACTGTCACTATACAAAAAATATATAAAATAGATATTTTAAGCTATTAGATATAATATATTTGGACCGGAAAGATATTTCGTATCAATAAAAAAAAAAATAAGTTATTAAAATTTTGAGGTGGTATAGAAGTCATGAGCTTCCTTTAAATAGCCCAAGAATATTTCCCTACAAAGAATGGGAGCCCAATGATCTTGCCATAGGCTCAATTCATCATCCCATTTCCACCTGTCTGCTCACTAATAAAATAAAATCGAGTCACTTCCGCACGTGGCTTCGACCCGTGAGGAATCGTTGAGAACTATGGTATCGGACTTCACGCGCCCTTGGGCAATCGACTTTATTACATAACAAATTTTCAGTTCCGAAACTTTTTGATGGTGTCTTTTGCCCAGCGTACTGGAAAAGCAATATCCAGAGAAACGTATTTGCAATATCACAAGTAATTAATTACTACTTTTGATTATTCAATTGTGATCTCGAGTCTCAGATTTTTTGGACTTTGATCTCTCTCTCTATATCTCTCTCTCTCTCTCTCTCTCTATATATATATATATATATATATATATTTTTTTTTTTTTAAATTTTTACTCGCGCTTTTATAATCTGCGTTCAAAAATTTAAATTTCAGCTTGGTAGAATGATGTGACCGGTCTTGTGAAATTCTATCAGTTGCCTATAACTCCTATGGTGAGTTCAATTTCAATCGCAGTTTATTTGTTGATTGCGATAAAATTCAGCCTAAGTTTTGATTGAGGTATGTTAACTATTCTATGGATGTTGCTGTGACATTTAAACCGCATGTATAATAATTTATTTCTCCCCAAATATGTTAGTACTTTAATTGGTGGCCTTGTGTTCTGCATGCACTGTAGGCTATGATACTTAGATGTCATGTGTAATAATTTATTTCTCCCCAAACTTATGTGCTTTTCAGAAATTCCAGTTGCATATTATGCATTTGCAATGGAGGCAAATGAAGCTGATATTGAGGGTAGTGCTGTTCCAGTAACAAATACCCTCGGGGCTTTGGAGAAGGAGATTGCTGATCCTATTGTTTACCAGCTTGTCCGGGTATGCTGTATTTTCCCGTGAAGACAGTAATTGAAAATTTGACATTTATTGGTCTTACAATATTGAAGTCAAAGTGGCCTTCTAAGAGTGTCTGATTTTTTAGCTTGTAAAGCATTATTACTTAAAGATTTGTAGTTGGTGCTAGAAAAGCTGGTAAAGGCTTAATCAGGGGACTCCTCAAAGAGGAGAGTGGTGGTGGTGGTGGTTAGATAGTTGCTTAAGATAATTTTGGGTGATTATCAAAGCATTGGTGTTAACTGTCTTGCTTTTAGATCACATGTAGGATCAAATAGCTCTAGGTAAAGACTAACTGGAAGGAAGTCTCCCTTGAGCTATCCCTATATCGTAATTAGCATCATGAGAGGTTATGAACGTCGCCTTTTGATTGTCTCGCTTTATTTTGAGGGGATGAAGAACTATTTTCTTTCTAAGGGTCATCATATTGATTTTCAGTTGCCTTACTCAATCTTGCCTGAGATAGATTACAAGTTTTTGGATTTTGCAGAAGGTAGTTCTAGAAAGGTGGTTGCTTTCTACAATGTCTTATATGCTTCCTTTTGTGTTGTGGTGGACATCTCTTTCCTCACAAATGAAAGACATATTTGAATTGGTCATACTTTGCAGTTCCCTATGACTTACTAGGAAATTCTAAGCATAATGCCAAACTTGGGCTCAGTATTAATTATTATTATATTTTCTCCAAATGTCATTCAAGCACTTGTTGTCCAAGTTGAAAAGGTAAAACATTCAATTTGTACCAGGAGAAGCAAGTTTGATGTCGTAGAGAGTAATTGATGGTCATGATGCTTTACCAACTGTGTAGGTTGATGGTGACGGGAGATTAGTCCCTGCAACACAGGATGAAATTATGGCGGTTGAGGACTTGCTTGAAGATGATAAGTGTGAACCCAAGCTTGTTCCGGATACGAGACAACCTACAGAATCCTGCAAAACTGAAGAATGTCTTATGGAGAGAAATCCATTTCAAGCTCCAGAAGGTTTAGAACTAAATGTTTAATTATTTATTTACTTATTGTGTGACTATTGTTACTGAATAGCATACTTCCACTGGTTATGTCTCGGTGGTTCTTTTTGGCTTTTCCCTCAATTAGAATCATTTTCAGGTAAACTAGAGTATGAAAACCCCGAAGTTATTGCAGAAAAGTCAAATGCATCAGTCGACAAAGTGCCTGACTTGGAAAAAATGGGAGCTCCTGAAAAGGTATGTAAGTAGCCTTCTTCAGTTTTACATCTCCTTGATTTAGGGCCTCATATTGAACTTTCTAGTGTGAAATTGTTATATCAGCTTCACATGGCTAGATAAAGGAGGAGGGTTGCAGTATGTTGATGTTCATCGTAGAGATTGTTAAAGAACGTAAATTTTTTTATTAATAAGGTACCAAGATGGTACAATAAAGTTACAGAAATACATCCCAAATTACAACATCAGCAAACTATTCTCCCCCTCCTAACACCTCCAGGAAGTCCATAAATTGATTCACATTTCCTAACTGACTACCTTTACACCAAAAATACAGAGTATGAAGACATGTATTCTTAATTCTAATAATGTGATTTCTATGTCCTTCAAAGCAAGCCTTGTTTATTTCCACTGGCTGAAATGAGCCCGAATAGAGGGAACGACTAAGAGGATTCATATCGTTGAGATAAATTAGTTTTGGGATTAAGGCGCTGTTTACCGATTGAGTGAGTGTGAAATTGCTATGACATAACTACTTGGTGGCTCAACTTATTTTTCATGCTACTGAGTCGACAAAATTTTCCTTTGTGGTGAATTGTAAAGCAGATCTGATTTGCTTGTGAATCATTCACCTGTTAGAGTTCGTTGTGTTGTATCTTGCTTGGCATTCAACTCTTTCTGCATTAGTGAGTCTGAAGAAATATATTATGGTCTTTATATACTTTGCCACTTTCTTGCTTCTGGTGCTGTTAGTAGTGGTTGTATTGCTACTTATTAGTCATCTTCTACTGATTTACACTGGAATTAACTTCCAGGTGACTGTTCATGGATCGGCCCCTTGCTCGGAGCTCAGCAACATTGACCTATCTGGGAGGACTGAAATAAGCTTCAATTCCGAAGATGCATTAAATGAGGATACACCATCAACTTCTGCTAGTTCTAGTTGGAATCCAGACTTTTCGAAGTTGGAGGGGAAGGTATGCTTAGACAATCTAACAGTTAAAGAGCTTCAAGAAACTTTTAAAGCAACTTTTGGAAGGGAAACTTCTGTCAAGGATAAACAGTGGCTTAAGAGGAGGATTACTATGGGGCTGACTAATTCGTGTGATTTTTCATGCACCACTTTCATAATAAGAGATAATTTAGTGGTGAGGAAAGGTGAAGAACAAATAAGTCATCCTGTAAAGGTCAGAATTTCTGCAGATCCTGAAGTTGGAGTGGCAAATTCTGACTCTGGAGGGTCATTAGGTGACCATGACAATAGAGTTAATGATGATGCTAATTTTTCTGCCACAGATGTTCCCAGCTCAGCATTTGAAAGTTGTAATGTTACTAAGGATCTGTACGCAGAGCAGGGAACAGCCAAAAGAGTTCGCAAACCGACAAAAAGATATATTGAAGAACTTTCAGAAATAGAAGAAACTAGTGAGAAGTTACCATCTTCAGATAAAGTCTCCAGATACAGATTTCCATGTACAGAATCTCTTATGAGGCCCACCACAAATGTTAGGTCGAACGCGAGACCTCTCTTCACCAGGCAAGATTCTCTAGGAGGTTCCGGTGTTCAGATTCCATTTGTTTCTCGTATTCGAAGGAGCCGTCCACGTGAGAACTTCACATCTCTTTTGGTAATACAAGTATCTTACCTTATAGACATATAGTTGTTTACATTGATATTCCTAATATGTATTTGCATATAAGGACATATAACTTTTTCAATGGGTATAATACATAGTACATTCAAACTCCCATATATACCATGTAGACATGATTTCATATTTATGCTTGCAATGCTGCTATTCTCTTCTTCCTTGCATACATTATTTCAGTTTCAGTTTGAAATGCATTTATCCGACGATTCTCCATTTGTATTTACAGCATAGTGTGACTATATGAGGGAGTGTGTCTATGTGTTTCTCAATAAATCTGTAATTT
Source organism: Nicotiana otophora (assembly GCA_000715115.1). Lineage (NCBI taxonomy): Eukaryota > Viridiplantae > Streptophyta > Magnoliopsida > Solanales > Solanaceae > Nicotiana > Nicotiana otophora. The sequence continues at coordinate 7,336 of AWOL01S0051893.1, read as the reverse complement.
CTATATAAAGCTGTTGAATCATCTATCTTCCAAATCAAATTATGTGGTTCTTATACTTTTAAAGTATTTTCGGCTCCAGTGTCATGTGCTGCTATGGCTGATGGAAAGATTAGCTTTTTTCCTCTGGGTTATTGATGTATTTCAAGTTAAATATTGCAGAAACTTCAGCCCAGTGATATGGATATGGCAGCCAGACAAGTAAGAAGTGTTTTTGATGTATCTGGGCCACAAGAAGATGATAAGAGAAATAATGACCTGATCAAGACCAGCTCAACTCCTGGGTGGACTAAACAACCTGTAAATAGCTTAGAACTTTCATTTTCTATTGCCTCCAAATTCTGTGCAATTTTCATTTTATCAATACTTACAATATTACTTTATTTAAATATTGCTACCTTTATCCTGAAATGATTGTCCTCCCCCTTTTTTTTCCCTGGTGGAGAAAAAAATTGATCCATGACTGAGACTTTTAAATGTTTTTCCTGTCATTTTTAAAATAGAAAGAATTGCAACTTAGTATTTTCCTCTAGAATATATTTCTAGATATCTAAATTTTTATTTCCAAAATACAAATTAAAACAAGTTCAACTTTATTTGGGAAACCTGTCAAATTTTATCCTTGAAAGAGAACAAGTCTATCTATGTAGGAGAGGGACTGATTTAAATTTTCTCTGTGTTCCTTTTATAATCATCAAATAATTTTTCTTTTTAGCCTTTGCCTTCAAATAAAACTAAATATGATTCTCTTTTTAGTTTTATGAATAACATCATTATTTTTTTTCCGGTTGGCACACATGTCAGTTGGATTGAGTAATTCTCTTATATCCTGCAACCATGCAACTCTTGCTTAGCTTTCTTTTTGTGTGTAGAGCAAGACTACCTGCGTGTTAATTGTCACCTTTTAAAGTCGTACTACAGTTACAGAGTACTTTTAAAAAGTGTTTCAGATTGCCTTGGTTGTGATTTTGAATGATTGTGTTATTATTAAATGCCAATTTAGCTTCTTTCACGAGTTTATATTACTATCTCCGTTCCAGTTTATGTGAACCTATTTAACCTATTTCTTTTTTGGTCCGTTCCAAAAAGAATGACCCCTTTCTAAATTTGGAAACAATTTTGCTTAAACTTACAATTCTACCCTTAATGAGAAACTTTTATAACCACACAAATACTCTGGGCCCCTTTTTGAATTGTTTAGGACCACAAATTCCAAAAGTCTTCATTTTTTCTTAAACTCCGTACCCAGTCAAACATGTTCACATAAATTGAAACGGAGGGAGTATTAGTTTTGGAATAGTAAAAGTGTACGCAAGCTGGCCCTGACATCACCATTATAAAAAGAATCATTAGTTGTACTTACCTTTGTGGTTGTAACTTATTGTTTGAGAGATTATTTGCAAGTAATAAAAAATTTATCATGTATTTCTCCCTGAGGAAAAAACCAGGACAGTCCCTTAAGTAGTTAAGTATGGGTATATAGGAATATTTTGATCCCTTATATATATTGCTGAATATAAAACATCCCTCAAGTCTGTAAAAGTAGATAGCTTTAGTCCAAGCTATAACAGTGTTACTAAAACCAACCAGAGAAGACACAAATTAACGACACCATAACTAACGGCACCATCTGTTATAAGGTAACAAATAGAAGACTGGGAAAACCCTTTTCTCCTTAAACTTGCTTGTTAGTACTTGATACAAACTCATTTCTGCGTATAGGACATAAAAAAGATTCAAACTGGTAATAAACCAGGTTAATTTTTCATTTTAAGTCACTTTGAGATTAGAGTATTTGTTATTAAAATAAATGATAATTGGTCTAACATAACTCACTTTTCTTAGAATGGAAATTTTTCGAATTGAAAAAGTCAGACCAAAACATATTTGATCAAAACTAGTTTTCTTTTTTTCATTTTCTAATCTCCATGGAACCCAATCTCTGGCTCAATATACTGCTTTCCTTGTCAATTAGATTCATTCTCATGTTGAGTCAAATTTTTGTTGTATATATTTTGGCTGGTCTCTCTCTCTCTCTCTCTCTCTCTCTGATATATATATATATTTCCATCCGAAGTTTAAATTGATGAAGATATATTGTGGCACTCCATTTGTTTCTTAGCTTATTGCTGCTTGTGAGAAAGACGAGCATTACAGTGGGATGAGAATTGTTGAGCTAGAGAATGACATGGATGAGGACAATTCAGATGATAATGTGGAACTGAATGACGGCTTTGAGGATAACTCAGATGATAATGTGATATCTGTACCCACCCCAAAAGGAGGAATGCGGAGAAAACATCATCGACCTTGGACTATCGATGAGGTTGTTAAGTTAGTTGAAGGCGTAGCCAGGTATGGTGCTGGTAGATGGTCTGAGATAAAACGGCTTGCTTTTGCATCTTGCCCTTACAGAACTTCGGTGGACCTGAAGGTTGGTATTGACTTGTGCATTTAGTTGAATCTAATCAGCCTTCGGGGTCATTCGAAATAAATTAGTCTATCACTGTTTTGTACATGTGATGAAATGCTTCAAATTATTGATGTATTTGCAGGACAAGTGGAGAAATCTGCTGAAAGCTAGTTTTGTGCAGTTGCCTGCAGAAAAAGGGGTTAGCATTATTAGAATTAATATGCAAGTTGTTTCTCAGTTCCCAATGATTTTATCAAGACTTCATCTAACATTTTGAAAATAAAAAGAGAAGAAGGTGGTGTGATTTGTTTTTGCATCTGTTAACAGTTATAGCTTATTTGGCCAAGCTGCAAAAATTAGTTTATTTTGAGAAGTGTTTTTTTTCAAAAGTGCTTTTCTCAAAAGTACTTTTAGTGAGAAGCAATTTGTGTTTGGCTAATTAATTTGAAAAGTACTTATCAGTAGTAATTAGTGTTTGGCCAAGCTTTTAAAATCTGCTTCTAAGTGTATTTTTCTTAAAAGTGCTTTTCAAAAAAATGCTTTCGGAGAGAAGCTACTTTTTTCTGCTTCTCCTCAAAAGCACTTTTTTTCTTCCAAAAGCTTGGCCAAACACTTCAACTTTGAATTTTTTTTTTTTTTTTTTTTTGAAAAAAAGTGCTTCTAAGATTTGAGAGAAGCTTGGCCAAAAAGGCTATTAGTCTGTCAGTTTACCCCCACCCAATTTATGGAAGTTAGAGGGACTGATCGTAGTATCTTTCTTAACATCATACTTGTAATGGAACAGATGCTGAATTCCCGGAAACAGGCTTCAGTTCCGATCCCTGCTCCAATTCTCTCGCGTGTGAGAGAGCTTGCTGATATGCAAGGTCAGTTCCAACCAATTCTCAATACCGGCAAGTCAAGTGGACATAGTAGTGGTAGAAGTGTACATGAAGCTAGGTCTGGATACTTGTAGTTTCAACACCAGGGGTTTGTTTTTTGGAATAAGCCTGATGTTGACGGGCTAAAAATTTACTGGCCACTATATTTCATGTGCTAGGTTACTTTTTGTGTGATTTTAACCTTGTGTACACATATTTTGCTTAAAATTCTTAAAGTCGATCAATTTTATTTTTTGCCCACATATAGGTGAAAAAAAGTTAGCAAGACTGCTGCTCGTGCTTAAATGGTTCCAGTTGGTCATATACCCCACAAATTGTTAGTGGTGCTAGCCCCATTTTTAAGTAGTGATTTTAAATATCATATAAAAAGAATGTGCTTTTCCTATATGTTTTACGTATATGACTGAGAAGATACATCACGCATTGTCTCCTTGGAAAACAAAGGAACATCAGGTTTGTGAGAAAATAATATTGACAATTATACCTGAATAAGAGGAAGGTGGAGATGTTGTGAGAGAACTTGGAAAAGAAACAGTTGATGCTTTTCATATTAAAGATGAGAAAGTGAAGCAGCTGCATCATAGTATACTACCCTTCGGGCTAAAATCAGTTATGAACTTCATTCTACACTAACATAACTTTAGCAATCTTATCGTAGACAAACGTTTGATATTTCGGTGGAGAAGGATAGAGAAACGGGTTTTTTATTATTCACTAAGTTTTGAATCGTGCACTATTGATACACACAATGTTATAAGAAATACGTAACATTTTATTTGAGACTTTATCGGGTGGTCATCACTTTATGTTAGAGAAATCATTAAAATATTTTTCATCTAAAATGTAGATTAGGGAGAGTCAACACTTGTGTGCTGAAAAAAATAAGTTAACGGTGTGTGGGTCGTCGGAAGCTTGTCGTCTCTTTTATTTTCAGATAAAAATATTTTAGCAATATTACCCAGAATTGAACTAGCAAGTACTGCTGATCTCTTCTCCCACCCACGAACAAATATAAAAGAAAAACATAAAATTAATGGATCTGAACTGCCTTAATTATTTCATTAATATGAAAAAGTATGGTAGAACTTTAAATCTAGAAGTTATAGCAATATATACCCAAAACAAAAGTCAAAAGGTAAAGTGATGTTATAAAATTTTGTTTGAAACAATTGTGAAATTTTACTCACTTCCTATATCCGCTTGCAAAAGGAAAAATCTCATAAAAATAAGATGGAAGATGGAGATAAACTCGCTAGTCAAAATAAGCCAACTAAATCTATATGATTTTAAGTATTTTATTACTTCTCAAGGCGCAGAATATTAATGCTTTTATATGTTTAATTTATATAGTATAAGTTAATTTCATCAATAAAAATATTTAGTAGGTTCAAATCAACATTTTGTTGCCTTATTTTATAAAAAAAAGACTAAAAATCTATCTTAGTTATTCGTTACACCTATAGACTCATAATAAAATCTATGTATTTATGAAAAAAAAAAAATTCTAAAATCAATTCGATTATCGTTTGTTCGAATCGATTTTTATATTTTTTTTAGAAAAAAACATTTGACACCCATTTGTACAATGTTGACTGAAATTTCCGGGTTGGATAGTGTAATTACGAAAAACATGAGTGTACAAAGTTAAAATTGAAAATCAGGGCCACAAGTATATGTATTCTTCATTCTGAACCCTCCTCTCGGGTGTACCTCATTATTCTTCTTTTACTCCCAAAATCACTGTATTCGCCGCGAAGCAGAATTAGGTGGCCGGTCGCCGGAGTCTTGTAAGAGATGCTTAATTTCATAGAATTGTTAATTTATGCTTTGATTGCAAATCCTAATGTTCCTCTTATTCGTATTTTGCTGATTCACAAATTGAATTTAACATCACGTCGTCATATTTAACGCATAATCTCTCGTAATCTGGATTGAGCTTGGTATCTATTAGAAAAGAGATTTAATCCAGATAATTTGATTTAAAACATTAGTATGTTTAGGTTATATGATAACTCTACATTAGTAATAGATTTATGACTATCAAGTGTATTAATCGCACAGCTCATTTTGGTTGTTGTATATTGGACAATTTCTGCTTTTATTTGTAGTTTTCCTATGTATATCTAGTTGATTTGCCTCACAGTTTCATATTACTGTTGCCTATTGTTTGGTTTCGTTCATTAATTTGTGTGATATTTTTATCAACTTCATGCTCACTCTTCTATTTCGAGCATTTTCTGCTTGGTGGTTTGAAACTGGAGATGGGATTTAAAAGTTAAAACACAATAAGTCCTATATAAGTCCAACTTTGCCATGGTGGGCAGAATTACCCGATACCTATGCTGGTGGGAGGTAGCAGGTACCCGGCGGAATAGTCGAGGTGCGCACAACTGGCCCTGACAGCACCATCATAAATAAAAGTCCGAACTCACGTCCTTGGGATATTTTATCTTTTCCGATTTGTGATTTCTTTTTCTGGATCAGGTGGTTTGGGCTTTTGATTTCGGGCTCTAGATTTAGCTCTTTATAGCACAAGCAACCATTTCTCTCTGCAGATTCTGCATTAGTTCCATTTTTAACTACCTCAGGCCCCAGACATTATCAAAAAATTGAAATCTGACTTGATACCTGCGGCTCTGCTTCCTCGTTATGCTTATTGGTCTGTTGACTGCAACTTTTCTAGAAAGNAACATTTTGTTGCCTTATTTTATAAAAAAAAGACTAAAAATCTATCTTAGTTATTCGTTACACCTATAGACTCATAATAAAATCTATGTATTTATGAAAAAAAAATAAATTCTAAAATCAATTCGGTTATCGTTTGTTCGAATCGATTTTTATATTTTTTTTAGAAAAAAACATTTGACACCCATTTGTACAATGTTGACTGAAATTTCCGGGTTGGATAGTGTAATTACGAAAAACATGAGTGTACAAAGTTAAAATTGAAAATCAGGGCCACAAGTATACGTATTCTTCATTCTGAACCCTCCTCCCGGGTGTACCTCATTATTCTTCTTTTACTCCCAAAATCACTGTATTCGCCGCGAAGCAGAATTAGGTGGCCGGTCGCCGGAGTCTTGTAAGAGATGCTTAATTTCATAGAATTGTTAATTTATGCTTTGATTGCAAATCCTAATGTTCCTCTTATTCGTATTTTGCTGATTCACAAATTGAATTTAACATCACGTCGTCATATTTAACGCATAATCTCTCGTAATCTGGATTGAGCTTGGTATCTATTAGAAAAGAGATTTAATCCAGATAATTTGATTTAAAACATTAGTATGTTTAGGTTATATGATAACTCTACATTAGTAATAGATTTATGACTATCAAGTGTATTAATCGCACAGCTCATTTTGGTTGTTGTATATTGGACAATTTCTGCTTTTATTTGTAGTTTTCCTATGTATATCTAGTTGATTTGCCTCACAGTTTCATATTACTGTTGCCTATTGTTTGGTTTCGTTCATTAATTTGTGTGATATTTTTATCAACTTCATGCTCACTCCTCTATTTCGAGCATTTTCTGCTTGGTGGTTTGAAACTGGAGATGGGATTTAAAAGTTAAAACACAATAAGTCCTATTTAAGTCCAACTTTGCCATGGTGGGCAGAATTACACGATACCTATGCTGGTGGGAGGTAGCAGGTACCCGGCGGAATAGTCGAGGTGCGCACAACTAGCCCTGACAGCACCATCATAAATAAAAGTCTGAACTCACGTCCTTGGGATTTTTTATCTTTTCCGATTTGTGATTTCTTTTTCTGGATCAGGTGGTTCGGGCTTTTGATTTCGGGCTCTAGATTTAGCTCTTTATAGCACAAGCAACCATTTCTCTCTGCAGACTCTGCATTAGTTCCATTTTTAACTACCTCAGGCCCCAGACATTATCAAAAAATTGAAATCTGACTTGATACCGGCGGCTCTGCTTCCTTGTTATGCTTATTGGTCTGTTGACTGCAACTTTTCTAGAAAAAGTAGTTCTTTTGTTGTGTGCACTTTTCTTGAGCATATCTTTTGTCATGGGATTGTTTGTTGG
>AWOL01S0051882.1:11996-23429 GCA_000715115.1 Nicotiana otophora | reverse complement strand
AACTCCTCGTCAAGCTCTATCTGAGGCTCCACTGTTTGGGCTGCTGCTCGGGCTATGGGATGTTCCCTGCCCCTGCCTCGGCCTCTGGCATAGCCTCGGCCTCGACCTCTGTCCCTCGTAGGAGCTGCCACTGGAGGCTCTGGCTGCTGCTTAGCTGAGAAAGCGGTACGTGTTCTCGCCATCTGCGAGAGAATAAGANTAGCCATCTGCAATCTGATAAGCTGAGCAAGTCCATTAATAAATCTCCTCACCCTCTCTCTATCGGTGGGAAGCAGAAGAATAACATGATGGGCCAAATCCACAAAATGGTCTCATACTGAGTAACAGTCATACTGCCCTAATGGAGACGCTCAAACTGACGGCGATGCTCCTCTCTCAATATGATAGGCATAATCTTCTCTATGAAGAGCTGAGAGAACTGGTCCCAAGTAAGAGCAGGTGACCCATCTGGTCTGGTCAACAAATAATCTCTCCAATATTTCTTGGCGGAACCAGTAATCTGAAATGCAGCAAAATTGACCCCATTGGTCTCCACTATACCATGTTTCGTAGAACCTCATGACAAATGTCAAGATACTCCTGGGGATCCTTTGAAGTAGCACCACTGAAGTAAACTGGGAAGATCTTGGTAAACTTGTCCAATCTCCACAAAGCCTCAAAAGATATAGCTGGCCTATCTTCGGCCTGTGCCGCAACAATCGGCTGAACTACTCTGACTGGCTGAGCTGCTGGAACCTGATACTGGGGAGCTATCTGCTCCGGAACGGGAGTAGTGGGAGTCTGGGCTCCTTCTCCAGCCTGAGAGACTGCTGGTGCCATGGGAAATACGCCAATATGGGACACACTCTCCATAAGGCCCACCAAACGGACCAAAGCGTCCTAAAGTACTGGGGTGGCAATGAACCCCTCCGGAACCTGAGCTGGTCCGACAGGAACAGTCTGGACTGGAAACTCCTCGTCAAGCTCTATCTGAGGCTCCACTGTTTGGGCTGCTGCTCGGGCTATGGGATGTTCCCTGCCCCTGCCTCGGCCTCTGGCATAGCCTCGGCCTCGACCTCTGTCCCTCGTAGGAGCTGCCACTGGAGGCTCTGGCTGCTGCTTAGCTGAGAAAGCGGTACGTGTTCTCGCCATCTGCGAGAGAATAAGAGTAGAAGAGTTCAATCAGTATTGAGAAAACAAAATCGCATGACAAAGAAGAATAGAAGTGAAATTTGTTCCTAAATTTCATAGCCTCTGGAAGATAAGCACCAACGTCTCCGTACCGATCCTCCAGACTCTAATAAGCTTGCTCATGAATTGTGAGACCTAGGCAACCTAGTGCTATGATACCAACTTGTCACGACCTGGAATTCCCACCATCGGGACCGTGATGGCGCGTAATATTTCACTTGCTAGGCAAGCCAACGTTAGAGAATCATTAAACCAATTCTTATCCCATTCAGTAAATAACAGCAAATTAGCTAAGGTGAAATATAATGAGTGCGGAATAATATAAAAACTGCATTAATTACTACCACACGGATCTGGAGTCACAATTCACGAGCATTCTAGAATTTACTATAACTAATGGTCTGAAAGGAATACAACTGTTTGAATGAAAGAAACAGTAGAACAAAAAAGATAGACGGGGACTTCAATGTTTATGGACAATGACAGATCTACCTTGAGTTTCCGGATAGCGGTCCAACAGAAATATCTCGATCAACCCGAGCCGGTACCAAAATCTGCACAGAAAGTGCAGAGTGCAGTATCAGTACAACCGACCCCATGTACTGGTAAGTGTCGAGCCTAACCTCGATGAAGTAGTGACGAGGCTAAGGCAAGGCACCTACAAATCAACTTGTACCATTTAACAGTGTATATACAAACAACAGTAATGAAGAGCTAGACAGGAAATATCGGGAGGGGAAAACATACTGGGGGAAATACGAGATAAAGAACTACAGCAGAATGATAACTGGAACAACCAATATGCTACGAATTAACAGGAACATGATTACAGTAAAGGAAAGAATGCACGGCATCACCCTTCGTGCTTTTACTCTCAACCTCACCATAAAATCAATAAAAACGGCACGACATCACTCTTCGTGCATTAGCTCTCACATTATGGCACGACATCACCCTTCGTGCATTAGCACTCACAATATGGAACGACATCACCCTTCGTGCATTAACACTTACAATATGGCACGTCATCATCCTTCGTGCTTTTACACTCATAATAAGGCACGACATCACCCTTCATTGATTAACACTCACAATATGACACGATATCACCCTTCGTGCTTTTACACTCACAATATGGCACAACATCATCCTTCGTGCATTAACACTCACAAAATGGCACGACATCACCCTTCGTGCATTAATACTCTCCCTTACCATAATGCAATGCATAAATAACAACAGGGAGATAAAATAACAAGTACAAGCCTTACTTCAATATTTAGCTCCATAATTTCAATCTCAACTTTGACATAAATACTCAATTATCACCAGAAAATCCATAAACATGATAAGAACGTTCAATTTAACAACAATAGAATAAACACTTAGCAATTAGGCATAGGAAATAGACAATATAAGAAAAATGGGAGAAAACAGGAAAAACAGGTAAATTGGCGGCGCATAAGTACTCATCACCTCACATATACACCGCTCACATGAATTTCACATAACAAATAGTCTAAGGTTCTTAATTCCCTCAAGTCAAAGTTAGACACAATACTAACCTCGCTCAGAAGGCCACTTAATACTCAATCACAGCTTTTCCTTTAGAATCCACCTCAAAACCACTCGTGTCTATTCAAAAATGACTCAATAATATCAAATATTGCTAAAGGAATCAATTATATTGCATAAATTTAGATTTCCTAAAGTTTCCTCTAAAAAGTCAAAAATCGACCCCGGGCCCGCTTGGTCAAAACCCGAGGTTCGAACTAAAATCCATTTACCGATTCACCCACGAGCCTAGATATATAATTGGTTTTGGAATCCGACCTCAAATTGAGGTCTATATTCCCAAATTTTCGAAATTCCTAGTTTTTACCCAAACCCCTAATTCTACCATGAAAACTCTAGATTTTAGGTTAAAAATTTATGAAATGAGATGGGTAATTGAAAGAAAAAGGTTTAGAATCTCTTACCAACACTTTGGAGAAGAAAATAACTCTTGCAAATTGCCTCTAGTCCATTTGGTTATTGAAAAAATGGATTTATGGCCTAAGTCCCGTTTTAATTCTGTTTCTAGTGCTGGGCGATAGTGTTCATCGCGTTTCCGAGAAGACTATCGCGTTCGCGAAGAGTATAGGCTGCCAAGCCTTCGCGTTCGCGAGACCTTGCTCGCGTTCTTGAAGGTTACTCTCCCTGACCTTCGCGTTCGCGAGACATTGCTCGCATTCGATGAAGGAAAGACCAACCTTCCCTCAGGTCCCCAAGTGCTTCGCGTTCGCGTTCGCGAAGGGTAAATCCCCCATCACTTCGCGTTCATGACCGGGCCTTCGCATTCGCGAAGAGTAAAAAATCAGTCATCCCAGTTTCTACTTCGCGTTCGCGAGAGTGCCTTCGCGAACGCAAAGAAGGTAACCAGAAGGCACCAAAATCTGGAGAAAACCAGATTTTTGAAAGTCCAAACATCCGTGGCCTATCCGAAACTCACCCGGACCCTCAGGGCTCCTAACCAAACATGCACATAAGTCTAAAAATATCATACGAACTTTCTCGCACGATCAAATCGCCAAAATGACACCTAGAACTACGAATGTAGCACCAAATCAAATAAAATTCTCAAGAACACTTTAAAATTTCTATCTTCACCACCGGACGTCCGAATCACGTCAAACCAACTCTGTTTCTTATCAAATTACACAGATAAGTCATAAATAGTATATTGGACCTATACCGGGCTCCGAAACCAAAATACGGGCCCGATATCAACAAGGCCAAACATCAACCAATTCTTAAAAATAATTAATTTTCAAACTTTTAATTTTCATCAAAAATTCATAACTCGAGCCAAGGACCTCCGAATTCGATTCCGGGCAGACGTCTAGGTCCCATAAATTTGATACAGACCCACCGGGACTATCAAAACACGAATCCGGGCCAGTTTACTAAAACTATTGACCGAAGTCAACTAAAATCAATTTTTAAGGCAAAAATTCTTATTTTCATTAATTTTCAACATAAAACTTTTCCTGAAACATGCCCGGACTGTGCACGCAAATTGAGGAGGGTAAAAACGAGAATTTTAAGGCTTAAGAGCATAGAATTGAGTTTTAAAACATAAGATGACCTTTTGGGTCATCACACATCTCCTCACACTTGTGCCAACAGAACCAATAAAATAAGAAATGCCACTGATATTATGGATAAGTCTTTCCCATTTACTTATTTAGGATGCCCTATATATTATGGGAGAAATACAAGCAGTCTCTTTGATGGTATGCTCTCCNAATGCCACTGATTTTATGGATAAGTCTTTCCCATTTACTTATTTGGGATGCCCTATATATTATGGGAGAAATACAAGCAGTCTATTTTATGGTATGCTCTCTAAATTTATCAAAAAGCTTAATGGATGGTAGGCCAATATGATGTCTCTTGGGGGGAGAATGATCTTGGTCAAACATGTTCTGCAGTCTCTTCCCACCTATATATTGTCTGCTATGAATCCTCCTAAAGGAATTACTAAGATCATGGAGAATCACTTTGCTAATTTCTTTTGGGGATCCAATGAAGGTAGAAATAAATATCATTGGTCTTCATGGAACAATCTTTGTCTCCCTAAAGATGAGGGAGGAGCTGGTGTCAAGAAAATGGAGGACATCATTGACACACTTAGCATTAAAAAGTGGTGGAGATTCAGAACTCAATCTTCCCTTTGGGCCACCTTTTTCAAGAATAAATACTGCAAAAGAGCTCATCCGATGAATAAAGGACTAAGTCCAGCTAATTCTCATATATGGAGAATATGTTAAAGATCAGAGACAAAGTGGAGCATAATATTAGATAGGGAGTTCAAAAAAGTAATTACAGCTTATGGTGGGACAATTGGACCGACAAAGGTACATTAGCCAATCTCTCACAAGGTGGTGGTAGGTCTGCTAAAGTACAAGTGAAGCAGTTCTTGAATAATGGAGGATGGAATATTGACAAACTTAATGAAGTTCTCCCTGTTCATCTTACTGACTACATTGTTCAATTGAACATTGGTGCTCCGAATGAAGATGACTTTCCTATTTGGATTATTTCTAATAATAGGCATTACTCTTCTAATTCAGCATGGAAATCTATTAGATTTAAAAAGCAAAAGAATGATTTTATAAACAAAATATGGCATAACTCTATCCCCTTTAAAATTTCTTTATCACTTGGAGACTGTTTAAAAATAGATTGTTGTTTGATGATGTTATAGGCAGATTTGGCACTAATATTATTTCTAGATGTTCATGTTATTCTTTTGCGCAGGTGGAGACAGTGCAACATATTTTCAGCAGCAGTGATACAACCAATTTTATTTGGAATTACATTGGGAATGCACTTGAAATCAAACACCAACAAGAACTAGTAATTGCTATATTCAAGAGATGGTGGGAACAAGCGCCAACAATAAAGTGCATAATCAAATCCTACAGATAGCTCCCATGTTCATATGTTGGGAACTTTGGAAGCAGAAAAATGCATGTAGATATGGAAAGCAAAAANAACAAAATATGGCATAACTCTATCCCCTTTAAAATTTTTTTATCACTTGGAGACTTTTTAAAAATAGATTGTTGTTTGATGATGTTATAGGCAGATTTGGCACTAATATCATTTCTAGATATTCATGTTATTCTTTTGCGCAGGTGGAGACAGTGCAACATATTTTCAGCAGCAGTGATACAACCAATTTTATTTGGAATTACATTGGGAATGCACTTGGAATCAAACACCAACAAGAACTAGTAATTGCTATATTCAAGAGATGGTGGGAGACAAGCGCCAATAATAGAGTGCATAATCAAATCCTACAGATAGCTCCCATGTTCATATGTTGGGAACTTTGTAAGCAGAGAAATGCATGTAGATATGGAAAGCAAAAGAAGTTTCAACTAAACACCATGAGACATCAAAGCATTTGGACCTCAAAAGCAACAATTTCCAAACATGTTCTTGGCGACTATACTCATCTGGAATGGCCCTTATTATGCGAAAAAATTGAGAGACTCAGGCCATCGCAAAAATGGATGCAAGTTATATGGGAACCCCCTTTGCCGGGAATTGTCAAGGTTAATATTGATGGTAGCTTTAGCAAGAAAAGTAGAAAAGCGGGCATCGGTGGGGTGGTTAGGGACTTCCATGGTGATCTCATTATGGCCTTTTCTATATTCATCAATTGTTATAGTAACAATATGGCGGAGGCAAAAGCAGCTGAGTTTGGAGGGAAATGGTGTAGCCAAAATGGATACACTAATTTTTCTCATGAACTTGACTCAATGGTTATTGCTAATATGTTTACAGAAAGAGACACCAACAATTTGAAGATCAAGCTGGTGATTGATAGAGCAAACATGCTAGAGTTAATGTTAAGCATTACTTCAGAGAAGGTAATCAGGTAGCAGATTATCTTGCAAAATTAGCTACCACCACAAGTCAGAGGAGAATGTTTCATTCATTCTGACAACTACCTAATAGTGCTAAAGGACATTTCCTCTCAGATAAATGGCAGCTTCCTAGTATAAGGACGAAGTATAAAAAATCTAATTTCTTCGTTAGTTAATATATTCATAGTTTCTCAGGAAGGAGAGCTTATATATAAACCTCCTTTCATGTTATTTTTTTGGGGTGATGGTATCTCCGATGTTGTATTTTTCTGAGGTAAGGTCTAGTCCTTCGCTTGTACTTTTTTTTGAATACAACACAACCTAGACGGCTGTCTGGGAAATTTTATAATAAAAAATAAAAATAAAATAAACTTACTTGAAATGTCAGCCAAAAAGAAAAACAAACAAATAAAAGACAAGAAAGCATATTAACCGCACATGATACTCATGGGTGCTTATCGAGCGGATCAAGTGGATAATTAAGCTTAACAGTTCGGCTTAACGGTTATCGGATTATAAATGAAGTAATCCGCTAGCCATCTAATAAGACAACATGCAGATTGGTATTAGATTAACAATTATCCGGCGGTTATCGGGCGGCTTATCGGCTAAACCAAATAAAAATCTTTTACACAATCATTCAATCAATACTAAACAGTTTCAAATCAATGCCAAATTTTTAATACCATCTAAGATCTAACCAAACGGTATTTTCTAATTGAATAGTCTTCAAGACTACTCATATTGTCATACACGTATTAACCAAATTTTTAATACTATCAAGATTACTCATACAGACATACACGTATTAATCATTGAGATTTCGATTTTTTGAGTTCTTAGTTTTCAGTTCAAGAGAGAGACGAGACTGACGACTTCTCTGCCTTTGGTGCCTGCGGACAATTGAGAATTAGAAAATAGAAATTAAGGATTTAGCCATTTAGGATTTCAATAGTACTTTATATACATAGGGGTAAAAGTATAAATATAAAAATTCTTAACGGGTTAATTATTTATCCGATAAGAAAATTGAGTAATCCGCCCCAAACTGTGAAGCCGTTAATTATAAAATCTCAATCTCAGCACCATCCAATACCCCGATAATCCGATATCAATAAGCCAATAAGCTATCGGTTCGGTTATCGGTTTCGGTTACGTTTTGAACAACCCTAAATTGATACTTGATACTTCCTCTGGTCTTTTTTATTTTTTAACAATTATATTTGGTATCTGGAACCCAGTGATCCAGCTAACAATTCGCACACACATATATAGAGCCCATTTAAAATGGAAGCATTTTTACCAAAGATATTTTCATTCGGAAGACTCGAATCTAATACCTCTGATTAAAGGTATAATATGTTAATAATATTTACTCCTCACATTAGCCTTTTGCAATTAAGTAACCAACTTTTCAAGAAAATATTAATTATAAAAGTTATTTGACTACATTGTCTTGTTGATTCTTCGATCACCCAATTCTTTTACTTTTTGTTGGACTTTTACTAGTGTAGTAAATAAGGAAATTTTGAAAAAGATAATTAATTCTNTTTCGCTTCGACGATATAATAAACATACGATCACACAGATTATTCATAAATGACAAATCAATAAGGATTTTAAAACTTCAAAATGACATGAAAATCGAAGGACATAATGAGGATTATAATATTTTACCCCTTTTTGCTGAAAAGAAATATTTTTACCTACACGTCATTATGGTGTCACAAAAAGACATCCTAGTAAAGGTTATATGCATTTGGATTTCTACATAAAATACCTATAGAATTTTCTTCAAGTACTTTATTCACGTATTGTTAATATACTATATTAGAATTTTATTTCTAAAATATTCTTATTCACGTATTTTTAACATGACATATTTTTATTTTGTATTTTAGTGTCGTATATATTAATAAATTCTAATATAAATTATATCAATTTTATAATAGATTTTTTGTTTCTGATATTAAACTTCGCATTACATCGAGCTGTGATTTGCATGTGCTACTGCAGTTGCCACGTGGCACATGTTCCGAGGATGTCACGACCCAAATTTCCCCTCCGTATGACGCCGTGACGGCACCTAGTCTCTACGACTAGATAAGCCTAATATTTGCGGAATAATGAAATGAAAATATAATTTAGCAACTAACTGTTCAAAATACACAACAATCCCAAAATTCGGAATATCGTGAATCACAAACTACAGATGAAAAATCTAGTGTCTCTATACATCAGAGTCTAACAAAGAAAAAATACAGAAGATAATGGACATGAGAAAGAGTAGAAGGGGACTCCGAGGATCTGCGGACGCGACAGATATACCTTGAAGTCTCCAAAGCTGTCCCGGCTCACTGATAGTGCGGCTGATAAGGAGTACCTGGATCTACACACGAAAAATATGTGCAGAGAGTAGCATGAGTACACCACAATCGATACCCAATAAGTGCCAAGCCTAACCTCGGTCGAGTAGTAACGAGGTCAGATCAGGGCCCTACTGGTAAATATATAATAAAATAAGATAGAGTGTAATACTGCAGTACAATAAAGGCTGAAATTTAAGAAGAATGAAATCACAGAAGGTAATAACTCAGTACACAGAAACACAACAAGGGATCTCCCAAGATACCATTTCGTAGTCCCAAAGGTAAATGTGTAGTGCAGGGGGATCTCCCGGAATACCGTTTCGTAGTCCCAAAGTAAATATGCAATACAGGAGGATCTCCCGGAATACCGTTTCCTAGTCCCAAAGTAAATATGCAATACAGGAGGATCTCCCGGAATACCGTTTCGTAGTCCCAAAGTAAATATGCAGTATAAGAGGATCTCCCAGAATACCGTTCCGTAGTCCCAAAGTAAATATGCAGTACATGAGGATCTCCCGGAATACCGTTCCGTAGTCCCAAAGTAAATATGCAGCGAAAACAATAGAATTCAATAGTTACGACACGAAATTCTATAGTTCAACCTAAGTATCAGTTAAGGAAAGACAAGTAAATTCACTAAACATTCTGCACGTAGTTCAAGTAAACAGTTAAGGCAAGTAGGCATGCTATTCTAATCTAGCAGGATACTACACATGCTGATGAAACTCAATTAAGAAAGAAAATCAGGTTATCACTTAGTAGAAAATCGGGTTTTTACACAATTAGCCCGTGTACGTTCACCTTACGTACACGGCGCTTATATATCAAAAGCAGTACAAATCTTACGGGGAGTTCCCCGACTTAAGGTTAGGAAAGCCACTTACCTCGAACCAAGCTCAATCAATCGGAAATAATGCCTTTTCCACGAATATCCGACTCTGAATGGCCCAAATTGTCACGATCCAAACTAACCCCTATCGTGATGGCGCCTATTGTGGAACTAGACAAGCCGACTCATTTCCAAAACAAACCGATATTTTCATTTTCAAAGATAAGTTCAATGCTATTTAACATAAAACCTTCGTAAAGGAGTTCCAATCAAAATAAAAGTGCGGGAGGAAAAGCCCGACATCGGGGTGTCACTAGTCATTAGCATCTACTACAATCTTTCTAACAACATCAAGACTAACTCAGCCTGGAAAATAGCTNACTTACTTATCTTATAATACCTTTTCAGGATTTCTATTTCTTTATAAAGATCAAGTGTTTTATGCTATACACTGATCACTTTTACTACTCAGAACAATATATATGGCAAAAATAGGGTTTCACGTAATGATCGAGTTATTCTCCCCTTTATGTGAAAGTAGAGTTTTGGCTCAACTATATTGTGGTTGGATATGTCCCTAATAAAAAAGGAATTTGAATTTTGTTTTATGTTATAAGTGAATTAAGATCCTAAAAAATAATGATATTTAATATAGATAGAAGAAAATTGATAATAAGACTGACATACCAACATGATCTATATTCAGTAGAGCAATTTATAATTTAAAGTATATATTCTTTTTAAAAAAAAAATAGAAAACGAATCAAAGTGCAAAGCTTCCGNGCTTTTAAAATCAGGATTTGAATCAAAACATCTCGTTTAAACCCAGTTCCAGTAAAAAAATCATTTAAAGATATTTTTCAGCAGTTTTCAAACAGAGGAAAAATGCAAAGGTGAGCAAAATGGTGAAATCATGAACAGCCTCTCGCGCAAAACATCACTCATATACAGCCCCTCGGGCAAACCTCACAGTCACTCTTGCCATTCAGGCATACCTCACAATCACTCTTTCCACTCGGGCATACCTCACAATCACTCATGCCTCCAAGTCACTCAACACGCGGCACTCGGAACTCGCACTCAGTAGGTACCTGTGCCCACTGGGGGTGTGTACAGACTCGGAGGGGCTCCTTCCGCCCAAGCGCTATAATCTGCACGGACAACTCACGTGCTGAACGGATAACTCACGTGCTCTAATAATAAATTATGCTGCAGGCGGGCAGCCCCGATCCACACTCATCCTCACAATCAGGCCCTCGGCCTCACTCAGTCATAAACCTCTCAAGCCACTCGGGCGTTTCAGTAAAACATGGCATTCGGCCCAAAAATATTTATATGCATCAAAATAGGGTCATAAAACCGAGTTATGCAGTAAACAAGTATAACCATGACTGAATATAGATTTTAAATCAAAAAAAATGAGAGGATAGTAAGCAAAGGCCCCTAAGGGTCCAAACAGCACTGGTACATNAGATTTTTTGTTTCTGATATTAAACTTCGCATTACATCGAGCTGTGATTTGCATGTGCTACTGCGGTTGCCACGTGGCACATGTTCCGAGGATGTCACGACCCAAATTTCCCCTCCGTATGACGCCGTGACGGCACCTAGTCTCTACGACTAGATAAGCCTAACATTTGCGGAA
>AWOL01S0051881.1:652-38700 GCA_000715115.1 Nicotiana otophora | reverse complement strand
TTGTAAATGCTTTCCTAAATAATAAATTGAGAATTTGAAGGTCGATTTGAGGTCAGAATTGAATAATTTTTGTATGGTTGGACTCGGATTGGAATGGGTTCTCAGAATTAGTAAGTTTGGTCGTGTTCTGAGGTGCGGGCCTGGGGTTGACCTTTAGAGTTTACTTTTTGATTTTCATTAAAGATTGAATCTTTATTATCCGAAATTATTTTTCATGGCTTTTATTTATGATATTAAGTTATTTTTGCTAGATTCGAGTCGTATGCAAGTTGTTTCAAATGGGTAGGGCTTTTTAGTGGATTGATTTAGCTTGTTCGTGGTAAGTATCTTGACTAATTTTATGCGGGGGAACTACACCATAGTGATTGGTTGATTAAATTATTAGAATTACGTGGAAGACTTGTACACGAGGTGACGAGTTTGTACACGGACTTATATGTAAAACTTTTACCGGTTAGACCCTTAGGTTTCGTATGTACATTTAATTGAAGTTGCCCTATCATATTATTTCCCCCGTTGTTAAATTTACCCTTACATGCTTTACTTGAAGTTGTTTGTTGATGTTCTATCTTTTATTGCCAAATATACTCTTATATACTTTAAACGAAGTTATTACCTCTCTTATTTACACGTTATCTCTCTCATTGTTGAGTTATCCTTATTTGATGTCATTGTTACATGTTATCTCTTCCATTGTTGATTTATTTGTATTTGACGTCGTTGTTACACGTTATCTCATCCATTGTTGATTTATTCTTATCTGGAGTCATTGTTGCATGTTATGTCTCTCATTGTCGAGTTATTCTTATTTGAAGAAATTATAACTTTTTGTGTCTTTCATTGTTGAGCTTATTCTTCAGTTTCATTGTCTTTTTGTAATTTTTGTGTTGACTCACTTGTTGTACTCTCGTGTTATTGTTGTTGTAGTTGTTGTGCTCAGTATTGTTGAGTCGTGGGCTATGTGTGGTTGTGGTATTAGGATTGTTGTTAAGGGAATGTTGTGGCATATAGGCACATGTGGTGCGAGTTGTTATATTATGTTGTTATGTTTATTGGCACATGTGGGATTGTTCAGAGGATTTGTCGTGGTGTTTGCGTGTGAATTGTACGTGCTATTGTTATTAGTGATATTTGCGCATGCAGCATAACAAGGCGGGCTATATATGTTGGGTTTGCGCATATGCGAGATAGGGTGAGATAATTATTATGTGTGTGTAGCGAGACAAGGCGGGCGTTTACTTTATTGTTGCGCACGCGATGAGACAAGGGTGGCTATGTCGGGGATGACCTGTGATGGCCTAGGGGCATTGTCATTGATAATATTTGTGTGGTAGTGTGACTATCTTGTGTGAGTAATGCATATTAAGGTTTTTTGTTGTGTTGTTTCCAATGTGCTATTCAGTGTATCTGATCTTACTTGTCTATATTAATTGACCATGTACATGTATTCTTGTATATCTTCTTTATGTGTGAGGATTGGACTGTGGGAACACGAGTTGTCTGTGCGGATATAAGATATGGTTATTGTTGGCACGTTAGTTATCCGTGCAATTATGAGGTTATTATTAATTGTATTGGCACGTGTTGTCTGTGCAATGCGTGAGTTGTTCGTACAGTTGTGATTGACAAAGTCGGCACGAGATGCCATGTGATTATGATTCGTGATTTGGGACCCGTGATTTGTGATTATCAAAGGTTAGTCTTGATACTTACAAGTTACCATTGTGGTGTACTCATGCTACGCTTCTACACATTTTTGTGCAGATCCAAGTACATTCGCCCGTGCTGGATGCCAGTGATAAACCAGCTATTTTAGAGACTTTAAGGCATACATGCTTGATGCTCGCAGGTCTCAAGGAGACCTTCTCCTTTTAGCTGTATTACCGCTTATCTCGTGTTCAAAACATTACTATATTTAGAGATTATTAGAGCACTCACTGTAGAGCTTATGACTCGGTGCCACTAGGTTATGGGAAATTTTGATAGTTGTACTGTTTGGATTTTATTATGATAGATTAATAGTTTAATTTGATTTCTAAGCTGCAAATCTTGTTAACTCTCATTGTATTATTGGCTTACCAAGACTTAGAGACTAGGTTGCATCACGACACCCTAATGTGGGAATTCGGGGTCGTGAGAAATCTGTTTCTACCGACTTTTGGGAGACTTTGAGGTAGATGTTATGCCGTCCGCAGACCTTGAAGTTCTCTTTCATTATTTATACTATTGTTGTTCTGCTATTCAGATAGTTATGTTGAGAATTTGGCCTTGTATTTTGATGCTCAGTAGTGCTCATGTACTCGTCGACACTAGATCATTGGGATGGTTGTAGACGTATTGTTGTTGTTTTCATCAGTTATTTAGCATATTTCAGCTATTGAGTTTATTAAATTGTGTTTATTAAAACTCGTTTTTATTATGTGGCTGTTGTTATGGACACATCATGAGAAAGTTTAGCATAGTCTTGCAAATTGGTACGGAGACGTCTATATCTATCATCGAGAGGCTATCAAACTATTAGGAAACTTCACTTTCTTGCATTCTTGTCATGTAGATTTGTTAATTCTTAAGTCAACCTCTGCTCTTCTATTATCTCACAGATGATAAGGACACGTGCACCCGGATCTGGCGGACGGGCACTAGTACCACCAGTTAGAGTCGCGAGAGGCCGGGTCGAGGTGTGGCTCATACTATAGCTAGGGCAACACATGTGGAGCAGGTTTCAGATACTGTTGAGCTAGTAGGAGTAGCTCAGGAACCAGCATTGCCAATCGTTATTCTTGGCCTTCAGGAGGACTTTGCTCAAATTCTGACTATGTGCACGAACCTGGCTCAGGCGGTATTTATTCTAGTTGCACTAGCAACCTCGCAGACTGGGTAAGGTGCCCAAACTCCCGCCACCCATACTCTAGAGAAGCTACCTCAAGGTCATCATACACCAGGAGTGTTACCTTTTTAGCGAGTTACTACTGCTCGGGCCGAGGTTGGTCCACCTTTGATCGATGAGGAGCAGAAGAGGTTTGAGTTGTTTGGGAGGCTTAAAGTGCCAAATTTAGTTTAGGAGAGTCAGAGGATGCTCAGGATTTTCTAAATAGGTGTCAGTGGATTTATTTCACAGTGGGTATTTCGGAGACTAGTGGAGTTGCATTTACCACTATTCAGCTGACAAGGGCATCCTATAGATGGTGGAAGTCTTATGAGTTGAGCAGGCTAGTTGGTGTAGCTCCACTTACATGACATGAGTTCTCAGTTCTCTTTTTAAAGAAGTTTCTCCCACAGACACGCGGGGAGGAGTTGTTTAGAGATTTTGAGCAGCTACGCCAGGGGGATATGACTGTGACTCAGTATGAGATGAGATTTTTGGATCTGGCTCGTCATACTATATGGTTGGTTCCCATTGAGACAGATAGGATCATGAGGTTCATTGATGGCCTCAACTATTGTCTACGTTACAGTTTGGCTCGAGAGCTTGAGACGAATGCTAGGTTGGACCAGGTGGTCAAGATTATTAGGTACTTCTCAAAGGTTCGCAGGCTTCAGCGCGAGGAGGGGAAATTCATGAGCCCCGTGGTTTCAGTGGTTTTAGTGATACCTCGTCTGAAAGTCATTCACATCATAGCAGAGGTCCTCCTTTTAGGCCCGCTCAAATGGCTCATCAGGTTCCTCGTGGTTCATCAGCTAGCCACGGTGTATACAACACTCGTCCATCTCAGTCATCCTTTAGTTCCCTTCCTGCTCAAAGCTCGTACCAGGCTCCATCAGTTCAAGGTTCACTAGTACCGAATATTTCTAGTGGTTTTTCTCGTTCCCGGGGTCCGATTTAGGCCCCACAATCATTCCCAGTTCGAGGTTTTCATGATTGTGGAGAGTTGGGACATGTGAGAATGTACTACCCCTGTCATTACATAGGGAGGCCAGGCTATGACTCTTGCACCAGTTGCTATAACACCCGCCTAGCCAGCTCGGGGCAGAGGTCATGTGGATCGAGTTCACCCTAGAGGGGGAGGTAAGTCAGGTGGTGTTTAGGATTATTTCTATGCATCTCCTACCAGACCAGAGGTGGTTGCTTCTGATGCTGTGATCACAGGTATTGTTTGTGCGACGTAGGGATGCTTCAGTATTATTTCATCCTGGTTCCACTTATTAATATATGTCATCATACTTTGCTCTTTATTTGGATTTGCCTCATGATTGTTTAACTATGTTTGTTCATATATCTATACCGGTGGGTGATTCTATTATTATGGACCGTGTATATCGGTCTTATGTGGTGACTATTAGGGGATATGGAATGAGACTTTATCTTTTATTGATTAGCATGGTTGATTTTGATGTGATTTTTGGCATTGACTGGTTGTCGCCATATCTCTCTATCCTTGATTGGCACGCTAAGACTGTGACATTGGTGATGGCGGGGGTGCTGAGGTTGGAGTGAGGAGGATCCCTGTATAATATTTTTAGTATGGTAATTTCACATTTGAAGGCTCAACGAATGGTTGAGAAGGGATGTTTGGCGTATTGGCCTTTGTGAGGGATGTTAGTGCTGATACTCCTATCGTCAATTTAGTTCCGGTAGGGATGGACTTTCCAGATGTGATTCCAGCAGTTCTGTCGGTGAAATTGATTTTTGTATTGACTTAAGACCGGGACTTAGATCATCTCTATTTCACTGTACCGTATGGAACCTATATAGTTCAAGGAGTTGATGGAAAAGTTGAAGGAACTACTAGATAAGGGCTTCATCAGTCCCAGTATGTCACCTTGGGGTTCACCGGTTCCATTTGTGAAGACGAAGGATGGTACTATGAGTATGTGTATTGAATACAAGCAGCTGAACAAGGTTACTATTAACAATAGGTACCCACAACAACGCATTGATGACTTATTTGATCAACTTCAGGGTGCTNTTGATGATATTAAGTTGTTTGTTACTAGATGTGATTATTCTTGATGGATCCACAATGATGTTGTTGATTTGACATGTATATTTGACATGTAGGCATAGAGATATACCTTTCTCATGCTAGCTGGTAAATAAAATATTTTATCTGTGTTGGGTTTTAACTATTATATATGGAAAGCATGCCTATTTTCCTCATATGTGAACGAGCTGAACATGATATCATTGAGCTACACGCTTACACTGTTTTACTTTATATCTGAGAAGTTATTAGTTATTAATATTGGTCTATGGTTCTTTCTTCTGAGCTTGTCAGTGCTTTCAACGTAAGGTTAGTTTTGTTACTTATTGAGTACATGGGGTCAGGTTTACTCATACTACACTGAGCATTTCGTGTGTAGATTCAGGTACTTCCGGATGAATTGAACTCTAGAGTTTGTTGCTACCAGCTTCCGAGNGAGGTAGCTGCTATGTCATCAGCAGACCTTGAAATTCTCATTCATTATTTCTACTATTACTGTTCTACTATTCAGACATTTGTATTGAGAATTTGGCCTTGTATTTGATGCTTAGTAGTGCTCGTGTACTCGTTGACACCAGATCTTTGGGACAGTTGTAGCTGTATTGTTGTTGTTTTTATCAGGTAATTTAGAATATTTCTGCTGTTGAGTTTATTAAATCATGTTTATTCGAACTCGTTGTAATTGTGTGACTTTTGGCTTGCCTAGCAAATAGTGTTAGGCGCCGTCGCGGCTCCAGTGGGAGTTGGTCCTGATATATATGTATATGTATATACACACACACACGCGCACACACACCCATTTCTCCATGCAACCCGATCTGCATATATACATATATGCTACAAACAACTACGGGGTATCTCACAACGTACATAAAAAGGAACCAAAACATATAAATTCTCTATGACAAACCAATAAAAATTAAAAGGGAAATATAATGCAAGTGTAACACCCCGGAAAATTTCGAAGTACTTAAGTGTAAAGCCCGGTAAAATTTACAAAGAAAATAATGTTTCATGGTGCCGGACTAGGCTTACATGTTTGAGGATTGTAAAAATTCTTCGCGGCCAGCTTGCTCCCCGCGGCTCACACTTTTTAGGATGAACAATGCACCAAAAAGTAAAGGAAAGGTTTTGGAGGAAAAGCGCATTTATTCGGTCCATTATGCGACCGCATAATCACTCTGTGGGCCGCATAATGGCCGCAGAAGTGGGCAGGAGAGGGCCATTCTGGAAGCAGCTATGTGGTCGACTATACGACCGCATAACTGTTATGCAGTGCATTATGCGACCGCATAACAGTTATACGGACCGCATACTGACCGCATACACAGACAGATTTTTGATCATTTTTGTCAGTAATTATGCGATCGCATATGCGACCGCAGAACCGTTCCGGAGCTCAATTTTTGGGTTTTTAAAACCCGACCCTAACTCGTTAAATACACTATTTGGGCCATTGTTTGAGCTATAATCTGATATTTTAGAGTGAGAGAGAGTTCCCTAGAGTGAGAAGGTGTTCCTCAATAATTGATTCTTCANTTAAGAAGGGAAACTCACTAGGTCTTCATCCTAGAGGTAAGATTCTATACCCTAACCCTCAATTTCGAATTTTGTCTAGAAATGGGTAATTAGCAAGAAAATTGTTGGGCATGAGAGTTGTTTATTTTACATGCATGTGATATCAAGGGGTGTAGGAAGATTGTTGAACTAAGCATGGTAAAGATTGGGTTGTGGGATGATGGAATTATCCATTAAAGGACCTTGGAATCTGAATGCACACTTAGTGTTTGATAAAATACTCAAATGAGCTAGAACCATGATCATCTTCCTAATTTTGGTTCAATTTGTCATATTTCTAAAATAGATTGAAGTTGCTATGAATTCCGGAATATTTAGAGTGTAAGGAAGTTCAAGGGAGGTATGTTGGCTAAACTCTTCTTTAAGAATTGGAATTCCCATTGTCCTTGTAAGTTCCAAGATGTTGATTACAAACCGACCATTCCGATAAGTTTTGTGATAAAGATATATGTTCAATTTGTGTTTCAAATGATCTTATCATATTGCATTATAAATTGAGGATGTGTTTCAAACTATGGATTGTGTATCCACATGTTATAATTTCAAGTCGTAATTTATGTTAAATTCATTATGCCAAGTTGGTCCGGGTTACAGACATTGATGCTGAGGCACCTACACTTGAGTCTGTGCTTGTTGTGAATGAATTTCAGGGAGTCTTTCCGGATGAACTCCCTGAATCCCACCGGACAGGGAGATTGATTTTGGTTTGATGTGGTGGCATACACGCATCCTATATCTATTCCACCCTATAAAATGGCACCAGCGAAATTGAAGGATCTAAAGGAACAATTGAGAGATTTATTAGGAAGGGGTTTTATCCGGCCATGTGTGTCGCCTTGGGGCGCACCGGTCCTTTTTGTTAGAAAGAAAGATGGGTCACTGAGAATGTGTATTGACTATCGGCAACTTAATAAGGTCACAATCAAGAATAATACCCACTGCCAAGGATAGATGATTTGTTTGATCAATTACAAGGTGTCAGATACTTCTCCAATATTTATTTAAGATCCGGGTATCACCAATTGAAGATTAGGGAGCGGGATATTCTGAAAATAGCTTTTAGAACACGGTATGTGCATTTTGAATTTTTGGTGATGTCTTTTGGGCTAACAAATGCCCCAGCAGCCTTCATGGATTTTATGAATTGCGGTTTCAAGCCATTCCTCGATTCTTTTGTGATAGTGTTTATTGACGATATTCTTGTATATTCACGCAATCAAGAGGAGCATGCCAGTCACCTCAGGGCAGTGTTGCGGGCTTTGTATCAACACCAATTGTATGCAAAATTTTCGAAATATGAATTTTGGCTCAAGTCTTTTACATTCTTGGGTCATGTTGTCTCTAGTGAGGGGATTAAGGTTGATCCTTAGAAAATTATGGCTGTGAAGAATTGGCCGAGGCCTACAACTCCAACAGAGATTTGCAGTTTCTTAGGCTTAGCTGGATATTACAGAAAGTTTGTGGAGGGGTTTTCTACTCTTGCCTCTCCATTGACTAAATTGACGCAGAAGGCAATAAAGTTCCAATGGTCAGATGCTTGTGAAGAGAGTTTCCAAGAATAGAAAGCAAGATTGACTACGGCGTCGGTGTTGACTCTACCAGAGGGTATAGATAGATTTGTGGTATATTGTGATGCTTCACGAATCGGGCTTGGGTGTGTATTAATGCAACATGGGAAGGTGATAGCTTATGCTTCTAGGCAACTAAAGAATCATGAAAAGAACTATCTAACACATGATTTAGAACTTGCGGTAGTGGTATTTGCATTAAAAATTTGGCATCATTATTTATATGGGGTCCATTTTGATATATTCATGGACCATAAGAGCCTTCAATATATTTTCAAGCAGAAGGAATTGAATCTGAGGCAGAGAAGATGGCTTGAGTTACTCAAGGACTACGACATTAATATTCTATATTATCCGGGAAAGGCCAATGTTATGGCTGATGCTCTTAGTCGGAAATCTATGGGTAGTTTGTCTCACTTGGAGGCATATCGAAGGCCATTAGCCAAGTAGGTTGATCGATTGGCTAGTTTGGGAGTTCGTCTTGCGGACTCTAGTGAAGGAGGGGTAATTGTGCAAAATAGGGTTGAATCATCGCTTGTTGTGGAAGTCAAAGAGAAGCAATACAACGATCCATTGTTGGCAAATTTGAAAGAGGGGATTCATAAACATAAGACCATGTCCTTTTCTCTTGGCATGGATGATGGGACACTAAGGTACCAAGGGCGACTCTGTGTTCCAAATGTGGATGGTCTCCGGGAAAGAATTATGACTAAAGCTAATACTTCTAGGTATTCTGTGAACCCAGGTTCTACGAAAATGTATCACGATCTTAAGGAAGTCTATTGGTGGAATGATATGAAGAGGAATGTGGCGGATTTTGTGGCAAGATGTCCAAAGTGTCAACAAGTGAAGGCCGAACACCAAAGGCATGGTCGGTTGGCATAGAACATAGAAATTCCAATGTGGAAGTGAGGAATGATTAATATGAACTTTGTGGTAGGATTACCGGGCACTCCACGCAAGTTTGACTCAATTTTGGTGATTGTGGATCGACTCATGAAATAAGCACACTTTTTGCCGGTTAAGTCTACCGACATAGTGGAGCAGTATGCTCAGTTGTATATCAATGAAATAGTCATGTTGCATGGCACCCCATTTTCCATCATTAATGATCGGGGAGCACAATTCACTGCTAACTTTTGGAAGATATTTTAGCAAGGTTTGGGTACTCAGGTATATCTTAGTACGGCCTTTCACCCGTAGACTGACGGGCAGGCACATCGGACTATTCAGACACTTGATGATATGTTGCGCGCTTGTGTTCTAGACTTCAAGGGTAGCTGGGATGATCATTTACCACTCATAGAATTTGCATACAATAATAGCTATCATGCTAGCATTCAGATGGCACTGTTCGAAGCTTTATATGGTAGGAGATGTAGATCTCACACTAGGTGGTTCAAAATTGGGGAAGCAGAGTTGATACGGCCAGACCTCGTGCATCAGGCTATGGAAAAAGTTAAAATCATTAAGGAGCAGCTAAAGACTGCTCAGAGTCGTCAGAAATCCTATTTGGATGTTCGTCATAGGGATTTGGAATTCGAAGAAGATGATTGGGTATTCTTGAAAATTTCCCCCATGAAAGGGGTAATGCGACTTGGTAAGAAAGGGAAATTGAGTCCGAGGTATGTCGGACCGTACAAAATCATTCAGAGGATTGGTGAGATGGTGTACAAACTTGAGCTACCACCTGAGATGTCATTAGTACACCCGGTGTTTCATGTGTCTATGTTGAAGAAATTGACTAACGAAGAAATTGACTTACGAAGAGAAATAAAGAAAATGCCTTCGTGAAAGTGTTGTGGCGAAACCAACAGGTTTAAGAGGCTACTTGGGAGGCTGAGGAAGAAATGAAGAAACAGTATCCTTATTTGTTTGAATGACCATGTATTTATAAAGTTGTGATCTAGGAAATATTATAAGACTTAGTTTTTATGAATTTTGTATCATTTGAACAATTGGCGTTAAGGGTGTTCCTTTCTGGAAATATATTGCTTATGAGGTCACAGTCGGTGTTGTTTTGTATTATGTTACGTCGTTGGAATATGTATATGTGGTTAGGATGTGTTTTTGGGACTCTCTAACAGGTTGATAGGCCAAATTACAAAGGAAATTTTGGGGCTGCTAGTTCGTGGTATAAAACAAACTAAGTTGCATAAGATTCTAATGATGGATTTTTACCCTCATTCGAGGACGAATGATCCTAAGCGGGGGAGAATGTAACACCCCAGAAAATTTTGAAGTACTTAAGTGTAAATCCCGGTAAACTTTGCAAAGAAAAAAATGTTTCATGGTGCCGGACTAGGCTTACATGTTTGAGGATTGTAGAAATTCTTCGCGGCGAGCTTACTCACCGTTGCTCGATATTTTTGGGTTGCACAATACACCAGAAAGTAAAGGAAATTGTTTGCTGGAAAAGTGCGTTTATGCGGTCCATTATGCGACCGTATAATCACTCTACGGACCGCATAATGGCTGCAAATTAGGCAGGAGAAGGCCATTCTAGAAGCAGCTATTCGGTCGACTATGCAACTGCATAACTCTTATATGGTGCATTATGCGACTGTATAACAGTTATGCGGACTGCATAGTGACCGCATACAT
The DNA here is from genome assembly GCA_000715115.1 of Nicotiana otophora. Classification (NCBI taxonomy): domain Eukaryota; kingdom Viridiplantae; phylum Streptophyta; class Magnoliopsida; order Solanales; family Solanaceae; genus Nicotiana; species Nicotiana otophora. Next base: position 28,028 of record AWOL01S0051881.1, on the reverse strand, counting down.
AGGCAGATTTTTGATTATTTTTGTCAGCAATTATGCGACCGATATGCGATCCGCATATCCATTATGCGGTCGCATATGCGACCACAGAATCGTTTCGGAGCTCCATTTTTGGGTTTTTAAAACCCGACCCTAATTCGTTAAATACACTCTTTGGGCTATTTTTTGAGCTATAATCTGATATTTTAGAGTGAGAGAGAGTGCCCTAGAGTGAGAAGGTGTTCCTCGATAATTGATTCTTCAACTCTTGCTCAAGTTTTGGAAGATTCAGAAGGGAAACTCACCTAGAGGTAAGATTCTATACCCTAACCCTCAATTTCGAATTTTATCTAGAAATGGGTAATTAGCAAGAAAATTGTTGGGCATGAGAGTTGTTTATTTTACATGCATGTGATATCAAGGGGTGTGTAGGAAGATTGTTGAACTAAGCATGGTAAAGATTAGGTTGTGGGATGATGGTATGCTCCATAAAAGGACCTTGGAACCTTAATGCACACTTAGTGTTTGATAAAATGCTCAAATGAGCTAGAACCATGATCATCTTCCTAATTTTGGTTCAATTTGTCATATTTCTAAAATAGATTAAAGTTGCTAAGAATTCCGGAACATTTAGAGTGTAAGGAAGTTCAAGGGATGTATGTTGGCTAAACACTTCTTTAAGAATCAGAATTTCCATTATCCTTGTAAGTTCCAAGATGCTGATTACAAACCGAGTATTCCAATAAGTTTTGTGATAAAGATATATGTTCAATTTGTGTTTGAAATTCTCTTATCATATTGCATTATAAATTGAGGATGTGTTTCAAACTATGGATTGTGTATCCACATATTATAATTTTAAGTCGTGATTTATGTTAAAGTCATTATGACAAGCTGTGTAGAGATTGGGATTTTGATACACCTTCACCCCCATATATTGGGGTCAGGCGGCATGACCGCTTTGTGTAGGGATTATGGTATTGTAGGACTGCACCTCAACCCGCATTCGTTGGGGTGAGGCAGTACGACCGCTTTGTGTATAGTTTGGTGTTGCTGTGGCACCACCATCCACATATATATATATATATATTGGGGTGAGGCAGCATAGCCGCTTTGTGTTGGTATTGGTTTCGTTGATGCATTTCCACCCGCAAACATTGGGGTGAGGCAGCATAGCCGCTTGTGTAGATTCTTGGCACTGTGGTTATACATCCACCCGCATACATTGGGGTGAGGCGGCAGAGCCGCTTGAGTAGAGTTATGGTATTGTACTTACACTTCCACCTACATACATCGGGTGAGGCGTCAGGGCCGCTTTGTGTGAAGGTGGTTACAGAGGATCTCATCTTAAATCCAATAAATGTTATTGATAGCTCTTAATAAGCTTTCTCTGGTTTAAACGGTTAACTATATTATTCTATTGCCAAAATGGTTCATCATATTCATCTTGTATTTCTAAATTCTTAAATTGGTGTTTAGTTTTTATACTAGTACTATTCGACGGTACTAACGTCCCTTTTGCCAGGGGCGCTGCATCTTTAAATGGATGCAGGTGGTTCTAAAGCAGGAGATATTGATCAGTGATAGTAGTACACCTTCTTCCCAGCTGACTTGGTGAGCCCCACTTCATCCCGGGGTCATGTATCTTTTATTCTTTGTGTATTCTGTTTGAGGTATAGCCGGGGCCTTGTTGTCGGCATTATCATTATACTCATCTTTATCTATAGAGGCTCCGTAGACATAGTGTGGGTTTTGTATTGGTGCTGGGGAAGACAAAATATGTTATGTTGTGGTTGTATTACTTGTCCATTGAGACTTTAAAAATGATGAAGCTATTGGAAATGAATTGGTATTGTGGACGTGAACACCATTCTGTCTAATTAATTAAAATAAGTATTATATCCATTTGTGGATGCGTTTGGGTAGAATGAAATCTAACAGGCTTGCTCGGTCGGGTTCACTCGGTTGAGCGCCGGTCGCGCTCCTCGGTTTTGGGGCATGACAGCAAGTAAAATCAAATGAACAAGTAAGACATGAGACAAGCAATAGGATCTATCTAATAATATGTTAAGCATAGAACAAGTAATAGCGGACGATAAATAAAGGCATGGATACATCGAACACGTAGCAAACAGAGGCGTGTAACAAGTAAAGGAAGGTATTTTACACGTAAAGACATGTAGCAATTAATGCATGAAACAAGTAATATCTTGGAATACCAAATGGCATAATATAATTGAAAACATGTAATTAAATGGTCATCTCTGCATGCTTAAATCCATGCCAATAGATATACGCTTGTCACCTTGCATATATGTTGTCCTCACACATAAATCAAGTAGAAAATTGACCAATCAAGTTCTAGTTTCGTCAAGACAAGGTTAACATCTTTTTCCTGAAAGAAGTCAACAATCCAACATGATTTTCCCTTTGGAACAAGCCTCCAGACCAATCAAATCTAGTCAAATATCTCGAACACATCAAAACAAGATTTAGAAATTACCCACGACTCAAAATTGTTCAATGTTTAACTAAATTGAAAACTTTAACAAAAAGTCAACCTAGTCCCATGTGGTCGAAATCTGAGACTTGGACCAAATCTCGATTACCCATTCACTTCCAAGCCCAGATATGTGATTTGTTCAAAATTCGACATCAATTCATGGTCTAAATATCAATTTTATAATATTCCTATATACTACCCAAAACCACTAATTTCTATGTTGAAATTCATAGATTTGATATTAAATTTCCTGAAAAGGTAATTGATATTGATTGAAAACAAGTTAAAGTTGTTTATCAATGAATTTGGGAAGAAAGTCTTCGTTAACAATAGCCTTTATGGAGATTAGGGTTGAAAGATGGCGTAAAGTGAGCTAAGTCACAAAATTCCCATCTCTTACACAACTTCAGATGTCGCAATTGCGAACTCTTGTTCTTAATTGCGACCATCACAAAAGCGAACCACTGATTGCAAATGTGATCAGTGTCCCAGCCACACTCTTATTGCAGATGCGATATTTCCTTTGCATTTGCTATGACCCTCCAGCTCGCAAATGCGGAAAAGGCTTCGCAAAAGCGAAGCAACACCAAGTCCTCCAGTGCGATCTTTTATACACAAAAGCAAAGTCTAAGACCCTAATCCCCCTTCGTATTTATGATCCTGACATCACAAATTCAAGGCTTTCAATTGCGATCAGGTCCTCACAAATTCAAGACATGTAGAACCTATAGATCAACACCAGAAAATTCTTGCATCAACTATCCAAACCTTCCAAAACAAATCTGAAGCTCACCCCGAGGCCCTCGGGCTCAAATCCGAACATTTACACAAGTGTAATAACATCATACAAACTCTCTAGCCATGTCCAATCATTAAAATAATACCCAATATCAAGAATCTATCATCAAAACACAAGATTTTCAACATTGAAACTAAATTTTCCAATTTTTAGCACAATGCGTCGAAACAGCCTCGGATCACCCGGAACCCGAATAAACATGCATACAAGTCTAAATATATCATACAAACCTCTTGAAATCGTCAAAACACCTATCCGAGGTCGTTTACATAAAATATTGACCATGGTCAACTCTAATTGTTTTTAAATCCAAAAACTACTTTTTCTTTAAATTTAACATATAAACTTTCCGAAGAATGACACAGACCACGCATGCAAGTCATATATCAGTAAATAAAGCTATGGGAGGTCTCAAAACATAGAAAAGGGAGCTAGTACTCAAATTAACCTACCTGGTCGTCACATTCTCCACCTCTAAAAGAAACATTTATCCTCCAACGGACATAGAAATATAACTTGATCGGTAACAAGGTGCGAGTATATATTCCTCACATCGGACTCGCACTCCCACGTAGCCTCCGCAATCTGTTGACCTCTACAATTCACTTTCATAGAAGGGAAACTCTTAGATCTCAACACTCAAACCTGTCGGTCTAGAATACCCACCGGCTCTTCCTCGTAGGTCAAACTCTCATCAAGTTGCACTATGCTGAAGTCCAAAACATGTGACCTTTCCTCATGGTCATTTCAAAGAATAGAACATGAAATACCGGATGTATCCCTTCTAGGCTAGGAGGCAATGCGAGCCTATAAGCAACTTCACCTACTCTCATAGAGATCTTAAAAAGGCTGATAAACCTCGGGCTCAAATTTTCCTTATTCCCAAATTGCATCATGCCCTATCATAGGCGACACTCACATAAGAACCTTCTCACCCTCCATGTATGCCACATCTCAAACCTTCCGCTCAGCATAACTCTTTTGCTTAGACTGAGCTGTACGAAGTCACTCCTGAATAATGTTAACCTTTTCCAAGCATCACGAACCACATTTAGGCCCAAATATCTAGCCTCACAGGGCTCAAACCAACCTACCAGAGAATAACATCGCCTCCCATAAAGGCATCGCACAGAGCCATTTGGATGCTTGATTGATAGCTGTTGTTGTAGGCGAACTTCGCTAGAGGTAAAAACTGGCCTCATTAACCTTGAAATCCATTGGGCATTTTCGCAATATGTCATCCAAAATATGAATAGTACACTTAAAATGTTTGTCCGTCTGAGGATGAAACACTGTACTCACCTCGACTCGCATGCCCAACTCACGCAGCACATCTCTCCAAGAGTGTGATGTCAACTGCGTGATACAGTTAGAAATGATGGAATGGGCACATCATGCAGGCGAAAAATATCCTAGAGGTAAATATGATCCAACCGCTCTGAAGAATAAGATGTCATTATCTGAATGAAGTGTGCGGAATTAGTCAACCGGTCCATAATAACCCATAAATCGTCATATTTTCTCAAGGTCTGCGGTAAGCCTATTACAACGTCCACAGTGAAGCACTCCTACTTCTACTCTGGTATCTCCAATATCTTAGTCAACCCACCCAGGTTCTGATGCTCATACTTCACCTGTTGACAATTCAAACACCGAGAGATGTGACCAACAATATCTTTCTTCATCTTCCGCCACAAAAAGTGTTGCTTCAAGTCATGGTAAATCTTTATGAATCATGGGTGAATGGATTACCATGAACTGTGAGCCTCCTCAACGATCAACTTTCTCAATCCATCAACATTAGGAACACAACCCCGGGCCGTGAAGTCTCATAACAACTCACAACAAAAACCTTCCAACAGGTCGTGATAGCACCTAATTCATTTGCTATTCAAGACAAACATAATAAGAGCGAAAAAAGGTAATAGAAAAAATGATAATAATACAAGTCTAAACCCAATAACATAAATAACTGCGCTAATACATAACAAATCTCCCAGAACTTGTAAATACTGAGTCATGAGCTCTAAAATAGTTATACAAGTCTGGAATACAAAAATAACAAAACTATCTGAAAGAAAGACAACAGTACAAAAATGAAAAGAGATGCCAAGGTATGCGATTAAAATGCGGCTCTACCTCATCCCTGCAACAAAACACAGCTACTCGCGGCTCGATTCAACACCTAGATCTGCACAATTAAGTGTAGAGTGTAGTATGAGTACAACTGATCCCATGTACTCAGAAAGTATTGTAACTAACATGTTTATGACTTTGATTTATGAGATGATAATATTATTGTTATGCGATTGTGAGATTTATGAACTGGGCAGGTTATTAGCAAGTATCGTTAATAATTATTGTCTCTAATACCTCGAGGTTTAAGTGAATAAGTGTATAATGATTCAAATTCACTCATAGATAATGAGTGAATAATGATTCAAACACAACGATAGAACATAGTCGCTAATAGTTAAAGAAAGAAAGTGAAATTTCCTAAAGCCTTATATTCTAGAAGATAAGTACGTACGTCTCATGACCGATCCTCGAGTCTCTACTAAGCTTGCTCATGGCTCGTGAGACTTAGGCAACCTAGTTCTCTGATACCAACTTATAATGACCCAAGATCCAAACCATGGGGCCGTGATGGCACCTAACATCCGCTTGCTAGGCAAGCCAATATAAGCTAAAAAGTTAATCAATTTAACAATATAAAAGCAAAACATTAAGAAACTAAGACTAAAACACTTTGTAATATAATAGTCTGAAAGCAACACTATCTAGTCTAATCCTAAAAACTGGTATCACAAGTATATCAAGTCTGTGAACACTGTGCAATTCTACCTCTAGTCTCCTGATAAAACGGGTCCGAGCAATCTCTGCTACTCACCATAGGGGCTAACTCCGAGATCTGCACAAGAAGTGCAGACATGTAGTACAAGTACAACCAATCCCATGTACTCTGTATGTGCCGACCCTAACCTCGACGAAGTAGTTACGAGACTATGACAAGACTATCACTATGAACATGTATGGAAATTAGTAGAAAAACAACAATGAAATAGGGAACAACTAATTAATATGATAACCGAAATAAGAAATGCATAACTGAGGGCCCCATAATATCATCACTACAGAGTTTCACAACACAATACGGGAAACCAACAACAAAGAATAACCATAATACAACTTCCCCATTGCGGTGCACAACCCCATCGACTTTTATAATACTAATACCATTGCAGCGTGCAACCGGATCTATATATCTATATAATAGTGTTGTGGAATGCAAATCGATCTACATATATATAATTCCGTTGCAACATGCAACCCGATCCATATATTTGTATAATACCATTGCAACGTGCAACCCAATCCACATATATATAACACCATTAGGGCGTGCAACCCGATCAACATATATATATATATTCTGCAAACAACTATGGCGTATCTCAAAAAAGGAACCAAAACGTATAAATTCTCTAAGACAAATCCAATATAACAATTTAAAGTGAAATATAAATCAAGTAAAGACAAATGCACAACTAAAGGCATGAGACAAATAATAGCATCTATCTAGTAAGATGTAGATCATAGAACGAGTAAGAGCGGACAATAAATAAAGGCATGGATACTTGGAACATATAGCATATAGAGGCATGTAACAAGTAAAGGCACGTTTGACAAGTAAAGACATGTATCAATTAAAGCATGAAACAAGTAATAGCTAGGAATAAAAGAAGGCATAATATAATTGAAAACATGCAATTAATTGGTTCACCTTGCATGATTAAACCCATAAAAACGCATATACACTCGTCACCTTGCATATACCTTATTCCCGCATATAAATCAAGTAGAAAATAGGCCAATCAAGTCCTAATTTCTTCAGGTCTAGGTTAACCACGACACTTGCCTCTTTCCGAAAATAAGTCAACAATCTAACACGACTTTCCCTTTGGACCAAGCCTCCAGACAAATCAAATATAGTCAAATATTGCTCAAACACATCAAAACAAGCTGTAGAAACTACCCACAAATGAAAAAGGTTAAATATTTAACTAAATTTAAAAAGTCAATAAAAAATTAACCCAGGCCCACTTGGTCGAAATTCGAGATTTGGAACAAAAACCCGATTAACCATTCACCCCCGAGACCTGCTATGTGATTTATGTCAAATCCGACTTCAATTCCAGGTCTAAATCTCATTTTTATAAAATTCCTAAATTTTACCCAAAATCCCCAATTTCTGAATTGGAATTCATAAATTTGATGATAAAATTAATGAAATAGCAATTGAAATTGATTGAAAACAAGATAAAGCTACTTACCAATGAATTAGGGAAGACATTCTTCTTTGATATTCGACTCTATAGAGTTTAGAGTTGAAAAATGGTGTAAAATGAGCTAAGTCCCGAAATTTCAAACTTTTGCACAGATGCAGATATCGCAAAAGCGATCAATCCCCATCCACAATATTGTTGAAAATGCGACATGTCCTTAGCTTTTGTGAAGACCCTCCAGCTTGCAAATGTGGACAAGGCTTCGCAAAAGTGAAGCAGCACCCAGTCCTCCAGTGTCACAAATGCGATGCCTCGATTTCGCAAATGTGGTCTTTTCATAGCAAAAGCGAAGTCCCAGCCCCCAGTCCCCCGTTGTATTTGCGAGTCTGACATCACAAATGTGAGGCTCACAATTGCGATCAGGTACTCGCAAATTTAAGACTTGCAGATCAATTCTAGCAGATGTCTGCATCAGCTGTCCAAACCTTCCAAAATATATCTAAAACTCACCCGAGCCCCTCGAGCTCCAATTAGAATATTTATAAAAGTGCAGTAACATCAAACAAACTTACGCGCTACCTCAAATCATTAAAATAACACCAAATATCAAGAATCGGTCATCAAAACTCAAGTTATTCATCTTAGAAACTCAATTTTCTACTTATTCACATAATGCGCTGAAACGGCCTTAGGGTCAGCCGGGACCCCAACAAAACATGCGTACAAGTCCAAAAACATCATACTAACCTATCAGAATCATTAAAAACTGATTCGGTGTAATTTACCAAATAAGTTGACCGTTGTCACCTCTAGCGATGTTTAAATCCAAAAATCACTTTTTCTTTAAATTTCTGATATAAGCTTTCTGAAAAAATAATGCGGATAATGCACGCAAGTGTATATCATCAGATAAAGCTATGGGAGGTCCCGAAACATAGAAAATGAAGCTAGTACTCAAAACAACCTATCAGGTCATCACACAAACAATCCAACATCATCCTATCAATATAAAGAATAAAGTCAGTCATTATTCCTAAATGTTCTTCTCTTCTATATTTAATCGTTAGAGTTTTAGTGTTGACTATTCTTCTTTCTTTTCTTTTCCAGAAAAACTCTCATTATAGTACAATGTAAGTTCTCATATAATTCTATAATCTATGTGCAATGGTATCTTATTCAATTGATAGTTATTTTATTTCTTTGAATTACTTAGCATTTATTTATATTTTTTTGAAACACTATTACCATGTAATAGCATGTCGTTATATTCAACATAGCCTATATGATAGTTTCTACGCTAATTTGTCTCTCTCTCTCTCTCTATATATATATATATGTGTGTGTGTGTAAGAGAGCAACAGAAAAGTGAGGTGGCACCTCTCTTAAGCAAAAAAGGCATATTCATCTTTATTGTGTAATTTTGTTTTTTTGAATTTTTCATCATTCTTTCAATTTAGTTTACATTAATATTTTTTATAACTCGCACTTTTTTATCTTCATAACCTATACTTTTAATAATATCCATTTCATATCCATAACTCCCAAATGTTTAATGTGTAACTTTATGGTAATTTATCTTTTTTTAATACTATTTTCCCCTTCATTTCTCTCATTTAAGTTGTTTAACACAATGGAGTAATCAAGAACCCAATGTAGCAGTTTTCTAGAACATAGCCCACGTAGCTTTAACACTTGAATACCATTTATATTTATCTTTGTTGTCTTTTATTTTCTTTAAAATTTATAATTAAACTTTCATAACACATACCGCCGTAACTTCTACTGTTTATAATATTCATAACTCATATGTATTTCATATTCATAACCCCCAAATATTAAATTTAAAAAGTAACATACCTTATGGTATTCATCTATTTTCCCCTATATAAATTAATAACTTTGTTTCATGAGACCCCTGCCCAAAGTTACTCTTTTCACCCTTTATCTCAAATAGTAATGTCGTCATATTTACTGCAATATAGGATTCATGTTTTAGTTTTGCTCTATCACGACCCAAAAATGCCACCTTAAGGGTCGTGATGACACCTAGTTTCTAAGACTAGGTAAGCCTATCACATAACAAGATCAACAGATAAATAGCAACACAAATATTAATGAAAGCTGAAAAAGTACCATAACATAACCAAAAACAGAAATACAATAGTCAAATTCCAAAACACGCTAATACTGAGTCATAAGCTCTACATGGAGTGTACAAGAAGTCGCAAAATACAACACTGTTTGTGATATAATATACAGTAGTAAGTAATCAACAAAAGGTGACTTTGATGCCTGTGAGCGGAACAACATGTATACCTTGAAGTCTCTGCAGCTCTAGCTCGACTCTCTAGTGTCTAGCATGATCCGATATATCTGGATCTGCATAAAAATATGCAGAAGCGTAGTATGAGTATACCACAATCTATACCCAGTAAGTGTCAAGACTAACATCGGTTAAAGTAAAGACACTCACTAGTAAAAATAACATGTGCAAGATATCAAAATAAAACTGACAATGGAAAATATAACAAAACAAATATTGACTACCTCGAAGAATGTTTAACAACAAGTCAATGTAAGAAAATACGCCTTTGCCAACAACATATCAATAGGACTAGGGCATGTGATAACATATTGGATTCCACCAACGACTCGTAAAACACAATGGAAAGTCAATTAATAAAAATACGAATTTGATCAAAACATCAACCCTTGGTTCCAACATATAAACAATAACAAGAATCACCCCTGATATATCTCATAACTATCCCCCACAAGCTATTCTTATGTTGCCGCATGCACATTTACAATAGAATGCCAAATATAGTCATAAATCTATTCATAATGGAATGCCATTAACAACGGAATGCACATTAACATTATCTCGACTACCCATAACACAAGTCCATATATGTGTTTGGTTTTCACATCCGAGTCAAATTCGACCCTCAAATCTCAAATTTTTATTTTTCAAAACATAATAGAAAATCCCCAAAATTCTAGAGAATATGGCAAAAGTGACACTCACTTAGTATATACGATGCAATACACTTTCACAAAAGCGACCTGCTCCCAGCCCAACCCACTTCACATTTGCGAGGCTTGCTTCGCAAATGCAAAGCCTGCCATCCACTGCCCCCTTGACAAATGCGATTGTTACTTTGCAAATGGGGTATATGAAAATGCGAACTGGTACTCGCATTTGCTGTAACTGCAGCACCAGCACGCAAGCAATTATGAATCAAGTCCAATCCAATCTCAAACACGTTTGATACTCAACCGAGCCCCCTGGGCTCCACACCAAACATCCACACAAGTCTAGAAATATCATACAATCTTGCTCGCGATCTTATCGCAAACGCAAAACACCAAAATAACATCCAAAACAACGAGTCGGACACCAAAACACATAGAATTCACGATGAAACTCAAGAACCGCTAAACTCACAACCAAGCATTCGATTCCTATCAAACCAACTCTGAATGACACCAAACATTGCACACAAGTTTAAAATGCAAAAACGGATTTAATCCAAGTATCAAAACAAAAATCCGAACCCGATAGCCACAAAGTCAACCAATGGTCAAACCTAAGAACTTTCTAAGCTTCCAAATTGTGAACTTTTGGCAAGCAAAGCCAATTCAACATAGGAACCTCCAAAGCCAATTCCGAGCATATGCCTAAGTCTACAATCACCATAAGAAACTATTGGAACCATCAAAATATCGTTACGTGGTCATTTTCACAACAGTCAATCCTCGCTCAACACTCTTAACCTAAGGTTCCAAACTAAGAACCAAGCATTCCAAATCAACTCAAACCTTCCCGAAACTCGACCAACTATCCCCGCAAGTCACGAAATCACAAATACATATACGGAAAGCTTCCAAAAGGAAAAACGTGATCAAATACACAAAACAGCAGGTCGAGTCGTTACCTACACCGTCTTAAACAAATGTTCATCCTCCAACAAGTATAGATACATACTTGAAGTGCCAAAACAATGAGGATAACGGAAAAAAATATTATGGTCGGTCTCCCAAGTCTCCTCCTCAACCGGTTGACCTCACAATTGAACCTTCACCGATGCAATGTTCTTCGACCTCGACTTTCGGACCTGCCTGTCAAAAATAGCCACCAGCTCCTCAACATAGGTCAAATCCTTGACCAATTAGACTGAGATGAAATTTAACACATGTGACAGATCTCTATAGTACTTCCAGAGAATGGAAACACGGAAAACCATGTGAAATCCCGATAAACTGAGTGGCAATGCAAGTCTGTAGGCCACCTCACCCACTCTCCCAAGTATCTCAAAAGGACCAATATACCGAGGGCTCAACTTGCCCTTCTTACCGAAGCTCATCAAACCCTTTATGGGAGAAACTCTGAGTAGAAACGTCTCACCTACCATGAATGCTACATCACGGCCCTCATATGAACATAACTTTTTTGCTTGGAATGCGATGTATGACGCCGCTTTTGAACCAACTTCACCTTCCCCAAAGCATCACGGACCAAATCAGTGCCCATCAACCTAGCCTCCCCAGGCTCAATCAAACATACCAGAGAACGACATCGCATCCCATATTAGGCCTCGTACGGAGCCATCTAGATGCTACGGTATGAACTAGTATGAACTGGTCCCATGAGCCACCGATCCGTCTAGGGATGAAATGACGTACTCACCTTTCTCAAATTTCCTCAAGGTACATGGAACCCAAATCACAAAATCTATAGTGATACGCTCCCACTTCCAATCCGGAATATCCTCTGAAGTAAACCACCCGGTCTCTGATGTTGGTACTTAACCTATTGATAGTTCAAACAGCATGCCACATACTCCACAATATCTTTCTTTATTCTTCTACACTAGTAGTGCTGCTTCACATAATGGTAAATCTTTGTCGTACCTGGATGAATGGAATACCGTGAACTATGGGCCTCTACAAGAATCTTCTCCAGCAACCCATCCACATTGGACATACAAATTCGGCCTTGAACTCTCAATACCAAATCATCACTAATACGATCATGACATGAAACAACACTAATACAATACCAAATCGTCACCTCCTTAAGGACACGCAACTGGGGATCATCATACTGATGTGCCCTTGATACACTCAAACAAAGACGATCATGACACAACACAAGCAAGAACCTGTCTAGGCTCTGAAATATCCAACCTCACAAATCTATTGGCCAAAGCATGAACATCCAAAGATAATGATCGCTCCCCAACTGGAATAAAAGCAAGACTCCCCATGCTCTCAGCCTTCCTACTCAAAGCATCAGCCACCAGATTGGCCTTACAGGGATGATAAAGAATGGTGATATCATAGTCCTTTAGTATCTATAACCACCTCTGTTGCGTCAGGTTCAGATCCTTTTTGTTTGAATAAGTGTTATAGTCTCCTGTGATCCGTGAACACCTCAAATGACACACCTAAAGATAGTGCCTCCAAATCATAAGCGTATAAATAATGGATGCTAACTCAAAATCGTGCATCGAGTAGTTATTCTCGTAAGGCTTCAACTCACAATATATTGCATAAGAACCCGATGCTGAAGGTAAGACTAGAACTGGAACTGTAGTCAGAGTAGTCTTGAGCTTTTGAAAGCTCTCCCTGCTCTTATCTCACCACCTGAATGGGGCCCCATTTTGAGTCAATCTGGTCAAAGGAGCTGCGACGGATGAAAACTCTTCCATGAAACGACGATAATACTTAGCAAATCCTAGAAAACTCCGGAGCAGTAGAAAGTCGGGGCCAAATCTGAACTACCTTAATATTCTTCATATCCACCTTAATCTCCTTACTAGACACCACGTGACCTAAGAACGCCACCCAATCTAGCCAAAACTCGCACTTGTAGAATTTTGAATATAGCTTCTTCTCCCTCAAAGCCTGAAGCACGATCCTTAAGTGCTACTCATGCTCCTCTCGGCTGCGAGAATACAACAATATATCATCAATAAATACAATGATAAAGGAATCGAGATGCGACTGAAACACTCTTTTCATCGAGGGCATAAAAGTTGATGGGGCATTGGTCAGCCCGAAAGACATCACAAAGAACTCGTATTGACCATAACGAGTCCTGAAAGCTGTATTCAATATATCCGACGCACGGATCCCCAACTGATGGTACCCGATCTCAAATCAATCTTTGTGAATATGCTAGCACTATGAAGTTGATCAAATAAATCATCAACACATGGTGGTAGGTACGTTTTCTTAACCATAAACTTATTCAGCCGCCTATAGTCAATACACATCCTTATAGAGCCGTCTTTCTTCTTCACAAATAGAATTAGGGCACCCCAAGGTGAGAATCTCTGTTTGATGAAATCCTTATCAAGTTTTTTCTCTTGAAGATGTTCCTTCTACTCCACTGGTCCCATGCGATAAGGTGGAATAGAGATGAGCTGAGTGCCCAACATAAGGTCAATACAAAAAACAATATCCCTATCGGGTGGCATGCCCGATAGGTATACTAGAAATACATCAGGAAACTCGCTCACTATGATAACTGACTCAATGATAGGAGTATCAGCACTAACATCCCTCACAAAGGCTAAGTAGTCCAAGCACCCGTTTTCAACCATCCGTTGTGCCTTTAGAAAAAGATACTACACTACTAGGTACATGACCCAATGCACCTCTCCCATCCGTCCTTGGTAACCCCGACATTGCTAACATTACATTATTAGCGTGAAAATAGAGAATAGTGTGATTTTGGTGACAATCAGTCCATACCCAAAATCACATCAAAATCTACCATATTGAGCAATAGAAGGTCAACCCTAGTCTTATAGCCCGATAGTGACTAGGCAAGAGTGATATGTACGGTCTACCACAATAGAAACCCCAACATGCATAGACACATAAATAAGGGTACTCAAAGAATCACGAGGAACACAAAATATGAAGAAAAATAGGTTGACACATACAAATAAGTATAACTCAGATCAAATAAAACTGATGGTTGACAACATATAATGCAACAACCTCAGCCCTATCAGGGAAAGCATAAAAATGGACCTAACCTCCCCCTCTAGGATGTCCCGTACCCGCATGTTCTCTACCTCTACCCGGTTGTGTAGGTAAAGTAGCAACTAGAGCAGTAGCCATAGCCTGAATTCCCTGCGAGATCCACCCCTTCGATGTGTGAGATAATCCCTCACCATATGCCTTGTATAACAATACTCGAAACAACCACTGTAGGAACTTGGTGCAAAAGGTGCACTAGAGGATGGCTGTCCAAAATGAGTACCTTGTGGTCCGTTAATAGCTGGAGCACTACATGTAACCTGAAGTGCACACTGAACTGGTCGATTGATAAAGCCTCTTTAATGACAATTTGTAGCTTAACAATGGGAACCACTAAATCCTCCAAAACCTCGGGGTGTCTTGGCCTTTCTATCTCTGCTCTTCTACCCATTTATATGCTTCAATATCCTACCAATTTCCAGAACCTGTTGGAATAAAGTCCTAGTCTTTAGCTCCCATTTTATCCCAAAGCTGAGGCTATAACCGAGTCCCTCAATAAATCTGCAGACTCTCTCTCTAATAGTAGAAACCAAATCATGTTCATGACGAGATAACTCGGTAAGCCTCATAGCATACTTGGTCACGGTCATAGTCCCCTAGTAAAACTGCTCGAACTCGGTGCGCAATGTATACCTGAGGGTTTGTATAATGAAGTCCCTCAAAACAAGATAAATGAACTAAGCCCAAGTGAGTGGTGTGGCACCAAATGGCCTACTCTCCTCATAAGTTTGCCACCAATAATATGATGGCCCCGTTAGCTGAAAAGTAGTAAGGTCGACCCCGATCAACTCAACTATGCCATAGTGTATAGAATACAGTGACGCTAGTCTAAGAAACCCTATGCATCCTCAGAAGGCCCATTGCTGCAATGAGGAGGATGATACTTTTAGTGCATCTCTAACCTCTTCTGCTCCTCCTCTGACACAACTGGCCTGACCCTGGGCTAAACTATAACCACGGGATGATCGTTATAACACTCGGAGCCAGATCAACATGAGCCCGCTATTTTATAGTGTGGGGGGCGGGAATTGGAGCTCCTACCCTATTCTAGGAAGTAGCAGGTGTAATCGGGATCAACCCCGCCTAAGCAAAAGTACAAAACTATAAGGCCCCGTAAATGTTCACCAAGAATTTAAGGGTTTACGGTGCGAAGGTAAGCTAATGTGCCACAAATTGAATTTTTGATTGTACAATGCATCGTGGAGTTGGTAGAAGAATTTGCAAAGACAACAATAATGTGGTCCATTATGCTATGCCGGATCTGTTCCGCTGAACACATAATCACCACAGAATGAATCAGAAGCAATACCATTTTTGTGGCCATTCTTCTAGCCGCATAACCATTATGCTGCCGTGAAATTGTATGGCGGAGTTGACCAGACCCAACCAAGAATTTGAGAACCCTTTTGTGGCCATTCTGCTAGCTGCATAACCATTCTACTGGCTGCATAGCCATTCTGCTACCCCAAAATGGCATCGCAAAATTGATATACTTTTTGTGGCCATTCTGCTGGCCACGTATCTGTTATGCAACCACGGAAATGCACCACATAATTGACATCGGGTGTTGTTTTTGAAAATTTTCTTACCCGACCCCATTTTGATTAGTAGCCTTTGGGGCTCATTTTGAAGCAAAAACCTATTGTTTTAGAGAGAAGTGATAGTATCTTGGAGAAAGACGGAGAAGACCTAGTCATTCTAATCATCAATCCTTGGCCCAATCTTGAATATTCAAGGTAAGCCACTCACTAGACCATCATCTACCCGGGTAAGACCTTGTCCTAAAATCTTCATGAAATTGTTGTGGGTTTAATTAGGTTATGGAATCGGAGATAGGACATGCATGTAACACTAGGTGGTAGGGATGTTGAACTATTTTGGGTAGTTTTGTGTTGAAATTGGTTGAGGGGGGTGGGGATTACCATTGTAGAGATTTGTAGTCAATTTTGCATAATAGGTGTCTGAACAAATTCCCAAGAGACTTATGTCATGAGAATCCTTCTAATTATTATCTGATTTTAGCTATCTTCCTATAGCTTTATATTTCTAGAGGTGTTGGGATGTTGTAGTAACTTATGGAAATCTCAAGAAATATATATTGGCTAAAACTTCTCTCTTAGAATTGAATTTCATGATGTTTCCGTAAGTTTCAAGTGTGTTTAGCTCAAGTTCCTAATTCCTATGTTTCGAGGTATTCCTAATAAATTCGATTATCTGGAGTAATCAATGTGTCGAAAGATGTATGTACTCAAAACATGTTCCAATTACTCCTATCTCATCATGATCTCCTTAGGGAATATGTTCAAGTATGGTTTATGTGTTAAAGCATTATAACTTCAGTTTATGATTCAAATGAAAGTCGATTGTGCTTAACATGGAAAGAATACTCAATGCGCCTAATACCCCTAATGCTCATATTTATACATAAGGCCTTGATTTCAAATGCTCTCATTTTTGATAATCTATAAAGATGGTTGAAAGGGAAAGAAGTGAGTTGGGGACATAAAGTGTGGCCACCATTCCAATAATGAAAGTTATACTTGTAGCCAATGGTGCCAATAAGATTACATGATGTGTGAAAGATTTTGAAATGAGCCTTGAATCAACTGTTCCAAATTTACTCTGAAAATAGAATTGCCTAAAGGCTTATGTACTCAAGTCGTGCTAAAATATGATTGTTTCAACTAATACTATGATTTGAACCATTGTTTTAGTCATAAATCACCATGATATCTTTTATAATCATCTCCAATGTGATTTGAGTTCTTACACACCCATAAGTTGAAATTGTGTGTTGCCTTTTTGGGAAAACGTATTTCAAGAATAAGTGGTGTATCATTCGTTTATGATTTTAACTCGTGCTTCAACTGCTAGTGATTTTGCTCCATTCTTTGGAAATAAATCTATTGTGTTTAAATCCTTCATTACTAATGAACCTAAAGTTTTGATTTCCCGAATATTCCATATATTGATGTTTGTGATGATAATCCTTGAAAGTAAAGAAATAAAAATGTGGAATATGCGATACGACCATCGTGCCATGAATGAAGAATTATATGTGTGGCCAAGAGAGCCAATGAAATAATGAAGATGTAAGTAGTTGAAAGTAATAATGAAGCTATATATGGTATGAAAGGTTATGAGGTTAATGTATTTGAATTTCTGTTTTCTTTGCATGCGAAACAAAAATATTTTTGGGAGTATTGTTAGTCACCGAGGAAGGGTAGGTTGAAACAACCTAACCCTATAACTACACGTGTCGGTGTAGGAGTTATTGAGGGGTAAATCCCGATATTGATATGATGAAATTATTTTCCTTAATTGGGATGAGATTATACCCCTTATTTAAGATGAGATAATTGCTAGCAGAGGGTGATGTCTATTTCACTGTACCGCATGGCACCTATTGAGTTGAAGGGAAAACTTTAGGATTTTATTGCTAAGGGTTTCATCAGGACCAGTGTGTCCCTTGGGGTGCACCGATTCTATTTATGAAGAAGAAGGATAGCTCTATAAGGATGTGTATTGATTATAGGCAGCTGAAGAAAGTTATTGTCAAGAACAAGTACCCACTACCGCATATCGATGATTTGTTTGATCACCTTGAAGGTTCTAGGGTATTCTCGAATATTGATTTGAGATCAGGGTATCATCAGTTGACGATTCGGCCTTCATATATTTTGAAGACAACTTTTAGGACACGCTATGGTCATTATGATTTTCTCGTGATGTCTTTTGGGTTGACCAATGCCCCAACAACCTTTATGCAGTTGATGAACAGTATATTTCAACCCTATTTTGATTCCTGCATCATAGTTATCATTGATGACATATTGGTGTATTTACGTAGCCAGGAGGATCATGAGCAGCATCTAAGGATCGTGCTCCAGACATAATTCTCCAACTGTAATTATTGGCTTGATTCAGTGGAATTTTTGGGCCATGTGTTGTTTAGTGAGGGGATTAAGGTGCATCCGAAGAAGGTGGAGGCACTTCAGAGTTGGCCCAAACCGTCTTTTGCAATTAAGATAGGCAGTTTCCATAGTTTCATCGAGTATTACCATCGTTTTGTGGAGGGTTTCTCGTCCATTGTTGCACCTTTAACTAGATTGACCCAGAAGGGTGCCCAATTCAGGTGGCCCGATGAGTGTGAGGAGAGCTTTCAGAAGCTCAAGACTGTCTTTACCACAACTCCGGTTCTGGTTTTGCCTTCAACATCGGGTTCTTATACAGTTTATTGTGATGCCTTGTGGATTTCCATTGGATGTGTATTGATGTAGGATGGTAGAGTTATTGTATATGCTTCACATTCGTTGAAGCCCCACGAGAAGAACAACCCTATACATGATTTGGAGTTGGCAACCATTGTTCACGCATTGAAGATTTTGAGGCACTATCTTTATGGCATGTCTTATAAGGTGTTCACATATCATAGGAGTCTACATCACTTGTTCAAGCAAAAGGATCTAAACTTAAGGCAATGGAGGTGGTTAGAACTATTAAGGACTATGATATCACCAATTCTTTAACATCCTGGTAAGGCTAATGTGAAGGCCGATAATTTGAGAAGGAAGGTTGAGAGCATGGGGAGTCTTGCTTGTTCCAGTAGGGGAGAGAACGTTAGCATTGGATGTTCAGGCTTTGGCCAATCGGTTGGATATTTCGGAGCCCAGCCGGGTTCTTGCTTATGTGGTTTCACTGTCTTTGTTGTTTGAGTGTGTCAGTATGATGATCCCTACTTGCTTGTCTTGAAGGATACGGTGCAACACGGTGATGCCAAGGACGTTACTATTGGAGATGATGCACGGTCGGTTATGTGTGCCGAATGTGTATGGGATGCGAGATTTGATNGGATGCAAGATTTGATACTTGGAGAGGCCCACAGTTCACAGTATTCCATTCATCCGGGTGCCTCAAAGATGTACCAGATTTGAGGCATCACTATTTGTGGCGGAGGATAGAGAATGATATTGTTGATTATGTTGCATGGTGTTAAACTGTCAACCGATGAAGTACGAACATCAGAAACCGGGTGGTTTACTTCACAGGCTTGACATTCCAAAGTGGAAGTGGATGCGTATCACCATGGATTTTATCGTTAGACTTCCATGGACCTTGAGGAAATTTGATGTAGTATGGGTCATTATGGATAGACTGACCAATTCTTTACACTTCATTCCAGTCGTGATATATACTCTTCTGAGCAGTTGGCTCAGATTTATATTCGTGAGATTGTTCGCCTTCGTGGTGTGCCTGCATCTATTATCTAGGATTGAGGCACTCAGTTCACATCGTAATTTAGTAGAGTAGAGCAGCGAGAGTTGGGACATAGGTAGAGTTGAGCATAACATTCATCCCTTGATAGACGGGTAGTCTAAGCACACTATTCAGATCATGGAGGACATGTTACGTGTCTGTGTCATTAACTCTGGAGGTTCATGGGATCAGTTTCTTCCGTTAATAGAGTTCACCTACCATAACAACTATCAGTCGATATCCAGATGGCTCCTTATATGGCCTAATAAAGGAGACGATGTCGTTCTCCGGTTGGTTGGTTTGAGCTTGGGGAGGCTAGGTTGTAAGGGACCTAATCCATGATGCTTCGGAGAAGGTGAAGTTGATTTAGGAGTGGCTTTGTATAGCTAAATATAGGCAGAAGAGTTATGATGACATGAAGGCTCGTAATGTTGCATATATGGTGGGGGAGAAGGTTCTACTTAGAGTTTGACCCATGAAGGGTGTGATGAGGTTCGAGAATAAGGACAAGTTGAGCCCTAGGTATATCTATCCTTTAGAGGTTCTTGACAGAGTAGGAGAGGTGGCCTACAGACTTTCCTTGACACCTAATCTATGAGGGTTTCAATCAATATTTCATGTTTCTATGCTCCAAAAGTATTATGGTGATGCATCTCATATTTTGGACTTCAATACGGTGCAGTTCGATAGGGATTTCACTTACGATTTGGAGCTGCTTACTATTTTGGATTGGCAGGTTCAGAAGTTGAGGTCAAACAATATAGCGCCAGTGAAGGTGTATTTAAGAGGTCAGCTAGTGTAAGAGGCTACTAAAGAGACTGAGAAGGAGAGGCATAGCAGATATCCTCACCTTTTTTAGACTCCAAGTATGATGCTAGACTCGTTCAAGGATGAACAGTTGTTTAAGAGGGGGAGAATATAATGACATGGCCTGTTGTTTTGAGTACTTTAGCACAAGTTCCCCTATTTGGTGATTTAAGTCTGTGTTTTTCAGGTTTCGTGACATGCTAGGTGGTTGTTTTGTAGTGAATTGGAACACTTAGTCCCAAGTTTGGAAGCTTAAGTTTAAAGAGTTTACCAGAGTTTGACCATTGCGTAGATAACTCCGGAATGGGGTTTTGATGGTTACCATAGCTTCGTATGATAATTCTGGACTTAGTCCTATGTCCAGATGCTGATTTGGAGGTCCATAGGTTGATTTTCTATCGTTTGGCGAAAGTTGGAAAATGGAATGTTTGGAACGTTAATAGGTTTGATGATATCAAGTTCGTATCTTGGTTCCCAGAGTTGGGATAGGTCTGTTGTGTCATTTGTGATCTGCATGTAAAATTTGAGGTCCTTCAAAGTTGATTTGATATGGTTTGGCATGATTTTGAAAAGATGAAAGTTCATTAGTTCATTGGGCTTAAATTGAGAGATGATTTGAGGTTTTGATGTTGTTTTATTTTATTTGAGGCTTCGAGAAGGTTCTTGTTATGATTTAGGATTGATTTGTATGTTTGGACGGGTGCCCAAGGGCCTCAGGGGATGTTTTAGATAGAGCTCGGGCCTTTTTGGGACTTGGTGTTATTGCTGAAGCTTTTGACTTCTGGCGCTTTTGCACCTGCGGTGGGATTGGCCGCAGATACAGAGACACAGGTTCAACTTTTGTTGCGCAGGTTCAGGGTTTTCTTTGCCATGGGAGGTTCATAGAATTCCGCAGAAGCGGATGAACTTCTATGAGGAGGGGTCCACAGAAGTGGAGTTTGGCTGAAGCAGCATGGACCGTAGATACGGTAGGTCTGGATATAAGTGGAGTTCACATGTGTGTGATTTTGGCCGCAAATATGATATCACAGGTGCGTTGTTATGGATCATAGATGCAATTTTGCTGGTAGACTCTATAATATCGAGGGTTTGAGTGTTTTTCTCATTTTTGTTTTTGCGGAGATTGGTCCAAGGCGATCTCTAGAGTGGTTTTCCTAATTGAAGAGCTAATTGAAATTTAATCACTTTTGATGATAGATATTCATTTCCTATTTATTAATACACCTAATATTCATGAATTTAAGTTGGGGTTTGGGGTTTTTTGGATTGTGTTATTTGAGATTGGAATTTGATGATTTGAGGGACGATTTGTGGTTGGAATTTGATGAATTTGGTAAGGTTGGACTCTTACGCAAATGGGTATTTGGAATTTTTGAGTTTGTTCGGGTTCTGAGGCATGAGCCTGGGGTTGACTTTTTCGGTTCACTTTTTTATTTTGGTTAAAGATCTTAGCTTTATTATTTGGAATCAGTTCCTATGGCTTTTATTGATTATATTAAGTTTATTTGGCTAGATTCGGGTTGTCCGTAGATTGATTCACACAGAATGGGCTTGTTAGAGGAGTGATTTTGCTTGATTGAGGTAAGTATCTTACCAAAACATGGTTGAGGCACTAGTTGCCTGAGTTATTTGTGATAGCTACGTGTTATGGGTGGTGCACATGTGCGGGGCTGAGCCCATGTGCATGCACCAGGGTGTTTATCCATGCTCGAGGTAGTGATTAGTTTATGAAATTCCTTGAATAGATTGTCAAGATATATGTTGTATTGTTTCTCATATTTGTACCATGTTGTGACCTAATTGAGCCACATTTGATGTTACATAGAGGTCAGTCTCATGATTTAACTTGATAATTGTTGTTTTTGTGATGGAATTGCTAATTTGAGTTATCATAGAACACTTTGCACCTACAAACACCATACCATGTCATTTATATTAGTCCAGGAGTATGATATTTGATATTCATTGATCATGTACATGTAATCTTTTATATATGTTTTTCTTTGTGATATAATCTGGACTGATAGCCCACGACCACACCATGGGGATTGAAATATTGAGCTTATGACTATGCCTGGTGGATTATAATTATTGGCACGTGAGTTATTCGTGGAGCATATCTAGCCTTTGTGCGGGATGTCAGTTCTAACACTCCTCCCGTTGAGTCAGTTTCGGTGTGGAGATATTTCCCATATGTGTTCCAGTAGACCTATTGGGCATGATGCTCGATATG
Source organism: Nicotiana otophora (assembly GCA_000715115.1). Classification (NCBI taxonomy): domain Eukaryota; kingdom Viridiplantae; phylum Streptophyta; class Magnoliopsida; order Solanales; family Solanaceae; genus Nicotiana; species Nicotiana otophora. Next base: position 5,112 of record AWOL01S0051881.1, on the reverse strand, counting down.
GATATTGATTTTAGTATTGACTTGGTGTCGGGCACTCATCCCATTTCTATTCCACCATATCGTATGACACCAATAGAATTAAAGGAGTAGAAGGAACAACTTCAGGAGTAGGTTGATAAGTGTTTCATCCGACCCAGTGTCTCAACTTGGGGTGCTCCAGTTCTATTTGTGGAGATGAAAGACGTCTCTATGAGGATGTGTATTGACTATATAAAGCTGAACAAATTTACAATCAAGAAACGGTACCCACTACCACTCATTCATGACTTATTTGACCAGCTTTAGGGTGCTAGAGTGTTCTCGAAGATTGATTTGAGGTCAGGGTATCATTAGTTGAAGATTTGTGAATCAGAATTCCTGATGACTGCTTTCAGGACTGAGTATGGTCAGTACGAGTTTCTAGTGATGTCATTTGGGATGACTAATGCCCCAACTACATTTAAGCACATAATGAACAGCNAAGGATAGGTGAGGCACCGGGTGCCGGTCTCGCCCCCCAGGTTCAGGGCATGACATCTAGCCTTTGTGTGGGATGTCAATTCTAATACTCCTCCCGTTGAGTCAGTTCCAGTGGTGAGATATTTCGCATACGTGTTCCACTAGACCTATCGGAAATGATGCTCGATAGGGATATTGATTTTGGTATTGACTTGGTGCCGGACACACAGCCCATTTCTATTCCACCATATCGTATGACACCAATAGAATTAAAGGAGTAGAAGGAACAACTTCAGGAGTAGGTTGATAAGTGTTTCATCCGACCCAGTGTCTCAACTTGGGGTGCTCCAGTTCTATTTGTGGAGATGAAAGACGTCTCTATGAGGATGTGTATTGACTATATAAAGCTGAACAAATTTACAATCAAGAAACGGTACCCACTACCACTCATTCATGACTTATTTGACCAGCTTTAGGGTGCTAGAGTGTTCTCGAAGATTGATTTGAGGTCAGGGTATCATTAGTTGAAGATTTGTGAATCAGAATTCCTGATGACTGCTTTCAGGACTGAGTATGGTCAGTACGAGTTTCTAGTGATGTCATTTGGGATGACTAATGCCCCAACTACATTTAAGCACATAATGAACAGTGTGTTCTAGCCATGTCTTGATTCTTTTATCATCTGTTCATTGACGATATTTTGGTGTATTCTCGCACTCGGGAGGATCATGAGAAGAACTTGAGGATCATGCTCCAAACAATGAGAGAGAAGAAGTTATATGCGAAATTCTCCAAGTGTGAGTTTTGGCTTGATTCGGTGGCTTTTTAGGTCACATAGTGTTTAATGAGGAGATCAAGGTAGATCCGAAGAAGATTGAGGTAGTTCAGAGTTGGGTTAGACAGTCTTCAATTACTGAGATCTGGAGTTTACTTGGTTTGGCCGGATATTATCGTCGTTTTGTATAGGGTTTCTCATCCATTGTTGCACCTTTGACCAGATTGACCTAGAAGGATGCTCCTTTCAGATGGTCCGACAAATGTGAGGTGAATTTTCAGAAGCTCACAACTACATTGACTACGTCCCCAGTGCTTGTGTTGCCTACAAGTTTCCGGTATTACACTTTGTATTGTGATACATCACGTATTGGGCTTGGAACGATGTTGATGTAAGACAGTATGGTGATTGCCTACGCGTCTCAGCAGTGACCATGTGCATGACTTAGAACTGGTATCTATTGTTCACACATTGAAGATTTGGAGGCAATATCTATATGGTGTTTCATGTGAGGTCTATAGCGACCATCGGAGTCCCCAGTATATGCTCAAGCGGAAGAACCTTAATTTGAAGCAGCGAAGATGGTTAAAGTTGCTGGAAGTCTATGAGATCACCATTTTGTATCATGTCGGGAAGGCCAGTATGGTGGTCCATGCCTTGAGTACAAAGGCTCAGAGTATGGTAAATTTGGCATATTTCGCCACAGTAGAGAGGCCACTAGCCATGGATGTTCAGGCTTTGCCAATCAGTTTTTGAGACTGGATTTTTCGGAGCCTAGCCGGGTTCTTACTGTAAGGCCCCATAAAATATTTCCTAAAAAAACCTGAGGTTTCATGGTGCCGAAGTAGGGGTATGTGTTAATGATAGTTTGAGGAAAATATTTGGCAGAATTGGGCATTTTTGCAGCCCATTATGCGGCGCAGAATGGCCGCAGAGTGAGGCAGTCAATTCGGCCATTTTTGGATGTCATTTCACAGCCCATTATGCGACCGCAAAACGATTTCGCGGGCCGCACACTTATCGCAGAGCCAGCTTGGAAATTTTGCGGAGGGAGGTTCTGCGGTGCATTATGCGACCGCATAATAGGTCTGCGGACCGCATAATGGCCGCAGAGTGGGGTAGACCAGCCCAGTTCTAGAGAGCCATTTTGCGGACCGAAGAAGCATGATGCGGTCGCATATGCGACCGCAAATCCCATTTTTAGGTTTTTATAACCCGAACCCATTTCATTATTTAGACCCTATAGACCTTTTTCTGAAGGGAGAACTTGATATTTGGAGAGAGAGAAAAGGTTCTATAGATGGAGACAGTTCCTCAATCAATTATTCCCCAATTCTTACTCAAAATCTTGGAAGAATTAACAAGGAAAACACACTAGTTCTTCATCCTAGAGGTAAGATTCTACACCCTATCTCTTAATTTCAAAATTTAACTATAAATGGGAAAGTAGTAAGATAATTCATGGGTATGTGAGTGACTTATTTTGCATGCATGATTGATCATGGGATGTAGGGAGATTGTTGAGCTAAAATAGTAAAGAATGGGTTGTGGGATGAAGGAATCCTCCATAAAAGGACCTTGAAACCTTAATGTATAGCTAGTGCTTGATAAAATGCTCAAATGAGCTAGAACAATGATCATCTTCCTAAGTTTAGTTCAGTTTGCTACTTTTCTAAAATATATTGAAGTTGCTATGATTTACGGAACATTAAGAGTTAAGGAAGCTCAAGTAAGGTATGTTGGATAAACTCTTCTCATAAATTTTAACTCCACAATATCCATGTAAGTCCAGAGTTGCTTATTGTTTATTGATTACCCGGATAAGTTGGTGTCAAAAGACATCTGTGATCAATATGTAATTCAAATGCTCGTGTTATGTTGTAATACTATTTGAGAATGTATTCAAAGTAGGTCTTTCATATCTAAATGCCTTGACCTCATGTTGTGTTTCAAAGGAACGCTAATGAAAGCTTGTGTAAGAAATAGTAATGTGCCTAAAACACCTATTTGCTCCAATGTGTGCTTAAATGTCTTGAATAGAAAGGCCTTCTTGATGGAAAGTCCATGATGATGGTTGAAAGTAAAAAGGTTTGCATGAAATACAAAACATGAAATATGAATCACGTAATGCGAAATATGAAATATGAAATGTGAAATATGAAACACAGAAAATGTGCCAAGACAAATAATACAATTTTGACCATTAGTGCCAACGCAATGAAGAGACGTGCAAGAAATATGAAACGGGATGACTGATAGAAAAGGGTGATATCTAATATGAGACAGCTTAGTCGATCGGGTCATGATCGGATGCCATGCCGCACACATGGCTGTGATTTTGTTAGAATTGTTATTTAAACTGTGATTTGATTGATGGCTCGCATGAGACGGCATAGCCGATCGGGTCGTGATCGGACGCCATGCCGCACACATGGCGGTGAATGTGTTAGAATTGTAATTGAAATTGTGATTTAGTTGATGTCTCGCATGAGAAATCCTAGTCTATCTATCGGATGCCATGCCGCACATATGGTGGTGACTGTGTTGGAAATCGTAATCGAAATTGTGAATAGTGCTATACCGGTACCAAATATTTCCCAACTTAAAATTTGGAAATTTATTTAAAACTTAACTTATCTCTAATTTGATATTTGGTAATTATTTGAGCCTTTAACTGATATTATGGATGTACTTACTTGCATTACTGCTCGTTTCTTTGACAGAGTGTTTAGTCATATATACTAGTACTATTCGACAGTACTAACGTCCCTTTTGCAGGGGGCGCTGCATCTTTAATGGATGCAGGTGGTTCCACAGCAGGCAACACTAATCAGTGATAGCACTACACTCTTTTTCGAGTTGATTTGGTGAGCCCCACTTCACTCGTGATAATGTGTCTTTTGTTCATTTTATCACCATGTTTTGAGGTATAGCCTGAGCCTTGTTGCGGACACTATCATTGGACTCTTTTGTATCTATAGAGGCTCCATAGACATAGCCTAGGTGGTATGTTGGTATGGGGAAACTCAAATTGATAATGTTATAATTGTATCACACGTTCCATATCAAACTATGAAAGAGTATGTATTTTGAAACTTATAAATGATGTAACTACTGATAACGAGTTTGAGTTGTTGTTTACTTGATCTTCCTCACCGCTTAATTAATGAATTGGATTTTACTGTTATTCTTGAATAAATTCAGGTAGAAGTAAATGTACAGGCTTGCTCGGTCGGGTTATCTCGGT
>AWOL01S0051879.1:0-15882 GCA_000715115.1 Nicotiana otophora | reverse complement strand
TTTGTTTCGTGTTGTGGTTTAGGTTCTACAGGGTTAGTTGGTAGAGTGTCTTAGAGTATGAGATGTTTCTTTTACTTATGATGCGTGAAGGATGAGGTGTTGGTGTTCTTGATGGATAGGTGTGTTTGTGTTGGGGTTTGTGCCATCAAGAGGTCATATTAAGGTAAGATCTGTTATGGTTGTTGCATGTGTCTTGCTTCTTCTCTGTGGATTAGATTCACAGTATGGTATCTGTGAGGAGTTGTGCCTATTTGGCTTGTTTAACGGTTCTCTCATGTGCTCCTCTTTTCTTACTCAGTCACATTCGAGTTTTGCTTGTTGGGTTTTGATTGCAATGTGTGTGCCCATGTGGCGTTTGAGGTGACTTGTTGATCGGATGAGTAGTTATGAGTTTTGCATGCTACTTGTATTATTTTCAGTGTTGTGAAGGTTTAGAATAAGGTTCTAGTCTATATGAGTTTGTTTTCCAGTACCGAATTTGGTAATGGGCTGCTAGGTCAAAGTTCTTTCTATGGGCGTAAGGATGATGTCTTATGTTATGTGGTTATACTTTGTGGGTGTATGCATGAGCTGTTGTAGCTAGTCGAGGATTTTACAGTGTGTTTGTGTGATAATAGGGCCCTTGGTAGATGTGGAAATTTGAGTCTAAGGCTTTTTGACATGACTCGAGGGCACAATATCTGGTTGGGATGATGTTATCAGGCTTATGTGGATTGGGGTGACGTAGGATCACCCACGTGTATGTGCATGGTGATTTTATACAGTGATTTGATGGCTTGGGAAAGACTCTTGGCACATTCGAGGACGAACATTTGTTTAAGAGGGGGAGAATCTAACGGCCCAACCTGTCAATTTGAGCTTTAAGGTTCTGTTCAGTGGTTCGATGTCTTCGGTAGCTTCATATTGTGTATTATGATTTGCGTGCATGGTCGGATTCGATTTTTGAAAAGTTCGGAATGAATTTGGATGAGTGATTTTCACTTTAGAAGCTTAAGTTGAAAATGTTGACCGAGATTTGACTTTTGTGGAAACGATCGCGGAACGGTGTTTTGATGGCGCCGATAGGTTCGTATCGTGATTCTAGACTTGGGCATATGCCCGAAATCGAATTCGGAGACCCGTAGGTTGGCAATTTTAAGGCTTTGAATTTTTATAAGTTTAACTTCATAGCTATCGTGTTTGGGTTTCTGTTTCAGGACTTTGAATATGTCCGTTTTGTCATTTGGAACTTGTCCACAAAGTTGGCGCCATTTCGAGTTAATTTGATATGAATCAGAAGCGCGGTTGTGTTTTTAGAAGTTCTGGAATTTCATGTTGATTTCATGTGTTTTGGAGGTCCGATTCATGATTTCGGATGTTATTTTAATGATTTGATTGAGCGAGTGAGTTCGTATTATATTTTTAGACTTGTGTTGATTTTTGGTATGAAGCCCCGAGGGCTCGGGTGAGTTTCATATGCATAGCGGAGTGTTGATAGAGTTTAAGTTTGTTGGTTTATGCACAAGTGCCTCAGGTCTCGCATTCGCGAGTTGTGGAATGACATTGTGATGTTAGGCCAAGTCTGCTAGATTCGCATTTGCAAACCCAGTGTTCGTATTTGCGATGGGGCACCTGGGGTGAGATGGTTCGCATTTACAATCTTCTTGGTCGCATTTGTGAAGTGTCCATGACGNGGGCACCTGGGGTGAGATGGTTCGCATTTACAATCTTCTTGGTCGCATTTGTGAAGTGTCCATGTTCTCATTTGTGAACAAATCATCGCATTTGCAATGACAACAGGGATGTGAGTTTCTTCGAATTCGCAATGGATTTCTCGCAATTGCAAGGTTCGCAATTGCGAACCCCAGGTCGCATTTGTAACACATGCGACTGGACAAAAGCTGAGAGACGGAATTTTTATCCTTATTTTTATATTTTGATACCCTGGACTCGATATGAGGCGATTTTGAAGAGGGATTTTCATCTATAATCTTTGGGTAAGTGATTCTAATATATTTCTAATCATATTCAATCAATGTATCTTAGATTTTACCATCAAATTCCTGTGAATCAAAAAGAAAAATTGTGAAACTTTGTCAAGTTTTTGAAAAATAATAAATTGAGTTTTGACAGTAGATTTGGACTTGGATTTTGAAACTAATCACATATATGAACTCTTGGGGTCATGGGTAGTCGGAATCTACCATTGGACCCGGTGTTTGACACGGCTATTCCCGAGTTGACTTTTGTTGACTTTTAAGGAATTGTGTAAAGATCATAGCTTTATTTATTGGAATTGATTTCTCGTGCATTATTTGATGTTATTAAGTCGATTTGGGTTAGATATGTGCCGAGTGGAGGTGAATTGTAAAGGGAAAGCTATTTTGAAGCATTGATTGAGGGCTTTTGAGGTAAGTATCTTGCCTAACTTTGTGTCGGAGAACTACCCCCTTAGGATTTGTGATACCTCGTAGGGCTTTTGAACCGTCACTGTTTGCTATTTGAATTTGCGAGTCTTCATGTAACTATTTTATCTTCTCGTGACCTTATTTGTTTAGTTCTTTATTTTATTTAATTTTGTGATACCTCGTAGTTGGTTGTAGTTTGTTTGCTTAATTCATATTGTTTGAGGATCGGGTTGCACGATGCAATGGGAATTGAAAGATAATAAATTAAAATGGTGGAATAAGGGAGGATTATGATATTAATAAATAATGATATGGTGGGATTGGGTTGTGCGCCGCAACAGTTTGTTTACGTAATAGATTATATTGATAAATGATGATATAGTAGAATAAGGGAAGATTATGATATTGATAAATAATTATATGGTGGGATCGGGTTGCGCGTCGTAACGGTTTATGTACGTAATAACTGATATTGATAAACGATGATATGGTAGAATAAGGGAGGATTATGATATTTATAAATGATGATATGGTGGGATCCGGCTGCGCGCCACAACGGTTTGTGTATGTAATAATTGATATTGATAGATGATATGGTGGAATAAGGGGGGGGGGGGGGGGGTTATCATATTGATAAATGATGATATGATGGGATTGGGTTGCACGCCGCAGCGGATTGTATATGTGATACTTGACATTGATTAATGATACTAAGGTGGAATAAGGGAGGATTATGATATTGATAAATGGTGATATGGTGGGATCAGGTTGCGCATCTCAACGGATTGTGTGTGTTGTACTTGTTGTTGTTGTTGTTGTTGTTGTTGTTGTTGTTGTTGTGTCTTGTGTGAGTCATGCATCCGACGTGAATTGTTGTATTACTTCAATGTGTCAATATGTACTTCCGTGGTTGCTTGATGAATTGATTTTCAAGATGAAGTTACTGTACAGAGTCATTATCTCATACCCCGTTGAGTTGTTGGTAACATAACGATTTTAAATAAAAGAATTATGAACATGCTTACCTTATGTGACTTTTAAGTTAAAACTCATCGTTTCATTCGATACTTTACTATTTTTAATAGTTGTCATATTTTACTTTAACTAATTTCTCAAATTAAACTCCCTACCATATCTGATATTTTTACTTTACTTAAAAATCGTTATCACATTTTATTTTAACAAAATTCTATATTTAATTCGGTAACTTATTTGATGCTTTGTTTTATTTGAAAATTTTATTTTCTTTACCCAGATGATTTCTAAACTATACTCATTTGATACCATATCTTGTATAAATTGTACCTTATTTCACTGTGTTTGGTTCTTAAAATAAACGCATTTTCTCATTTGATTCCCTACTTTATTCAAGATTGTTATTATGCCTTATTGTAAATAAATAAATCTTTCGAACATTTTATTTAGCATTTGACATAGATACAATGTACATGGTAGCACGTGGACCTTTCTAGGAAAAAGGGATCCGAAAAAATGTGGGCACGAGGTGCCATACATGTAAGATTCGGAAGTTATGACATATGATTTGAAATTAAGAGGAGTGGTACTTCAGGGAATTCGTGTTTTAAATCGTGCATTATGAACGATTTGATTAATTGAGTTGTCATCAGTTTTTCTTACTTGGGATCATTCGTATTTCATTTGTATTCTAACTATGTTGTTGCTTTATTACCTGGGTATTTCCTATTGCCATTTGTACTCCTATTATTTCCATTATTGGTTATAAATTTTTGATCCTTCTGTTGTTGGTCGTACATTGATGTTTTATCCATTGTTAGCTTTACGTTATATCCTGCACAGGTTTACATGTCTGGTAGGTGTCTTGACCCGTCCACTCCACTACTCCACCAAGGTTAGTCTTGATACTTACTGGGTACCGCTCTGGTATACTAATACTACGTTTTTGCATAATTTTGTGCAGATCTAGATACTTCGGAGCTTGTTGATCATTAGATAGATGATCAGGTATTACTGTGGAGACTTCAAGGACGTGATGGTGCCCAACGTCGCCATTAGACAAGCCAATGGTGAACTAGTCATGGATCTATTCTTTTTAGAAATCACAAAGCAGTCCATCTTATTTTTATTACGTAAATGAGAAGTGAAAAATTTAATAAATTAAAGCGAAAACTAATGAAAGAGCAAGTGCAGTGAAATACAAAAGAGAGACTCCGGGTGTTACAGAACAGACTTAGAAAGCCGCTCACCACTAAGCCTCAGGATAACAGGGGTGCGCGCCTGAAGGGACACCAGATACACCTGCCTCAGATCCTGCACGAGTAGTGCAGAAGTGTAGTATGAGTACATAAGCAACATGTACCTAGGAAGTATCCAGTCTAACCTCGAAGATGCAGTGACGAGGGGTCGACATCGTCACTTACTATGGGCCAATAAATAAAATACAGAAAATTCTAAATAGGCATGGAATATGAGAAAATAAAAATAAACCAATAGCAAGCAGTGAATATATAATTGTTTAACTGATAGTAAATTCCAAAATCTCCTTTTAACACACACTAGTTCCAAATCAATTTCGGTCAATAAATAAATTATAACCTCTCACACCATAACATAATATCAAGTGTAATTGGGCTCCGAGTATTATCACACATGATTTATGACGAGGTCGTACGGCTGATAAGTGGGGATTTTGACTACTTATTAGCGCCTTTTAGTTTAATTATGTTCACAAAAACTGATGACATATGCTTAATTGCACGAATATTGGAAAATTCACCTCCGAGATGAAATCCAACTCAAGAAGGAGTGATCTGAACTCAAGGACAAAAACAAAAATAGAAGGTTAAAGTACGGACCATAGAACATCATCTGCGGCCACAGATTGTGCAGAAGAACTTATCAGAGATCTGTGAGAAGTGAGGTCCACACATAAAATGTGCGGCCGCAGAAGTTTGGCAAGAGACAAAGTTCAGAGAACCTGCATATCAATTTCAAGGGAAGTGGGGGCCGCATAATTATTGTGCGACCGCAGAAGATCAACTATATGGCCGCATTTGCATTTGTGCGTTCCGCAAAAGATCTATGTACGACCACACTCAGAAATGTGCGGATCGCAGAAAGAGAGAGATGCGGCCGTGGTTCAGAATTGTGCGGCCGCAAGATTCCAATCCTGTCAGGTTAAAGAAAAGTGTGGCCCGAACACGGAATTGTGCTGCCGCAGAACCTCCGAAAGGGCATTTTCGTTCGAAAATTCCAATTCTATATAAATAGAAGAGTTTCACTTTTTTAGGTTAAGTTTTTTACATCAGCAGCTACAATAGCCATTTTACTTTACTCTCTTTGGAATTTTTTTCCATTTTGATCTTTTTAAACATACATTTCTTTATTTTAATTATCAATATGGGTTTAATTATCATTTCTTCTTCTATTTCTTCCATCCTAAGTATGAGTAGCTAGATTTTCACTAGGGTTGTGACCCAACCCTAGAGTGTAAACTTAATGGGTGTTTGATTTATTGCTTGTTTATGGTTGAGTGTTTATTATTTAGCCTTGTTCGTGCATTTAGTTGTAGAATTAAGTTGAAAACATTAGTTCATGCCTATTTTGACTTGTTCTCTACTTGAGAAAGAGAGACTTAGTGTTGGAAAATTTGGCTAACAAGATTGGGGTGAATCAAGAGATTGATAGTACTAATTAAAGGGTTGAATCTAGAGATAGTAAAACCCGACTTACGCTTTGTATCAACCGTTTTGTTCAACACCCATTTGGACTTGAGAAAGCCAAATTGGGCAAAGTCACTTTTTGAACGAGAGGAATTGAGCGGGTACTCAAGTGTTGACAGCTATAATACACCCCGACCAATAGAACAAGCTTTAAAGTTTATAACCCGTTAGGCAAACACCTAGGTGAAGGTCATAGCCCTAGGCCTTTTACAGTATTTGAAAAACAACAACAAAAATAATTTCTTAGTTTCATTACTTAATCTTAAAATCTTAAATTGGAATAGACATAGAACAAGCATCAATTTGTGGAAGTGTAATTTGAGATAGTTCATACTCATACACTGCAGTTTATACTCCTAAATCCCACGTATAGATCCCTGTGGAATTCGACCCTGACTCCTTGTTGGGTATTACTATTGCAATCGTCTATTTCATAACCATTCATTAAGGTGTGAACTTGGACGAGATCAATTTTTGGCGCCGTTGCTAGGGAGTAAAAAATGAATTTAGCTATATATTTGGTTTTGTGTGTGAATTGTCTTCTTTTCCTTCCTTGTTACTGATTTGTGTGAATCAATTGTAGGTACAAAAATGGAAAACAACAACGATCAACTCAGAAATATGCCTTTGGGAGATGTGGACGTTGAAGATGACCATGTTGAAGAGGTTCCTCTTGAACCTCAAGCAAATAGAATAGGCCAGTCACCTCAAGACAACGTCCCAATTCCACCTCCATCTCTACCATGAGCAGCTCCACACCGAGTATTGCCGAATGAAGGGTATGCAAGTTCCATTGTGGCGCCCCACATTATGGCGGCCAACTTTAAAATCACTAATGTAATACTCACATTGTTAGAGAAACGGGGATTCTTCACCGGGGCTCCGAGTCATAATGCATACAAACACTTGAAGGGGTTTGCGGACACTTGTTGGGGGAGTAAACAGACAAACGTCTCCGAGGATGCTTTAAGGTTGAGGCTATTTCCTTTCTCTCTACGGGGGAAAGCCTTCTATTGGCTAGAAAGATTGCCAAATCACTCCATCCATACATGAGATGAATTGGCGGAGAAATTTATTTCTAATTTCTTTTCTCCCGGGCATATGGCTACTCTTAGAGACGAGATTCTAGCATTCAAACAAGAGCCCAATGAATCGTTGCATGAAATATGGGAGAGGTACCAAACTATGGTCAAATAATGACATGATGGAGGCTATGATTCAACAAACTTTCTATCGGGGGATCAATACTACCAATCAGTGCGTTGTTAATCACATTGCCGGTGGAAATTTCATAACAACTCCATATGCGAAAGTTTGTGAGATTTTTGATGAAATGGCGGATACTTCTTCGGCATGGCAAAGTAGAGCAAATATTCCTCAAGGTAATCCGGACGTGATTCACCTACATAAAGAATGGCATGACCATGGAGAAGCCATTGTCGAGTTGACCACCACAATGAATCAATTAGATAAAGCTCAACTTCAACAAGTGAAAAATCCTAAGCAAGTCAATGCCATGGAGGGAGTTAGTATGATGGTGAACAAAAGAAGACCCAAAGGTCCACAACTGTAAAATCAAATGGAGAATTACGTGCAAGAAGATAGTAGGTTTGATCAAGATGAATCTTATAATGAACAAGAGGAGGAAGTGCAATATGTGAACAACTTTCAAAGTCAAAGAAACAACTCTTAAGGTTCGAATCAACAACAATAGAGACCTCAAGGTAATCAAGGGAATTGGAATTCTAACAACTAAGGTAATTGGAATGGTGGCAACACTCAACGGAAATGGAATAGTAACAATAATCAAGAAAATTGGAGTGGTGGCAATAACCAAGGCAATTGAATTGGCAATAATAAAGGATATTAGGGAGGCAACAACCAAGTGAGATGGAACAATAATCAAGGCAATCGGGGGTAGGGTTTTCAAAGGCCCCCGATGTATCAACAACCGAGCAACCCGCCTCCTTATCCTTACCATGATCCAAATTCTTCCAACAATGAGATAGGACGAATTGAAAACATGTTTAAGCAAATGATGGAGAACATTGCCGGCTCCGATGCCCAACTTGCCTCTCACAATACATCTATCCGAAACTTGGAAGTCCAAATGGGGAAAATCTATCAAGCCCTAAACACGCATCCTAAGAGGGTACTACCAAGTGACACGGTGGTGAACCTAAAGGGTGTAAACAACATGGGACATGCCGTGGCCATTACTACAAGTAATGGAAAAGGTGGGGCTGCACCCACCTCGAATCAACGAAAGCTTGTGGATGATGAGCAAGTGGTTCAAGAAGATGAGATCCCGAACAATGTGGTGAAATCAAATGAGGAAGTGCGGATTGATATTGATGAAAATATGGAGGAAGCTCAAGAGGAAGTAAACTCGTCTAGGGATCACATTATTGACATACCGGAACCGGTAGTACAAAAGGCTAAGGCACCAATGCCTAGGCCTCCTCCTCCATATCCTCAAAGGCTCGCCAAGAAAAATGGCGAGAATAAATTCAAAAAGTTCATTGACATGATGAAGAGCCTATCTATCAATGTGCCATTGGTTGAAGCCTTGAAGCAAATGCCCGGTTATGCAAAGTTTATGAAAGATTTAGTGACAAATAAGCGATCGATGAATTTTGAAACTATAAAAACGACTCATAAAGTGAGTGCAATTGTGCATTCAATGGCTCCCATGTTGGAGGGGCCCGGCGCTTTCACGATTCCTTGTACCATTGGGAGTTCCGAATTTGCAAAATCTCTTTATGATCTCCGGGAAAGTATCAATTTGATTCCCTATTCAGATTTCAAGACTATGGGAATTAGGCAACCAAGACCCACATCTATGAGATTACAAATGGCTGATCGTACCATGAAGAGACCATTGGGAGTGATTGAAGATGTATTGGTTCGTGTTGATAAATTCATTCTTCCGGTGGATTTTGTCATTCTTGATTGTGAGGTTGATTATGAAGTGCGGATTATTCTTGGTAGACCTTTTGTTGCTACGGGGAAGGCTCTAGTTGATGTTGAAGCCTGAGAATATACCTTCTGGCTTACTGCTGAAAAAATGGTTTTCCAGGTGTGTAAGTCCATGCGACAACCCAATAGCAAAGAGGTGTGTTCTTTTGTAGACTTGGTGACCGATGTGATTTTAGATGAAACAAGTGTTTGGATGAATGTTGATGATACATTGGAGGCCGTCTTGCTCAACTTTGATGATGACGAAATGGATAGCTTCATGGAATGTGTAAACTCGTTGCAAGGAATGGGGTCGTACACTTATGAGCCCCGTAAATTGTCCTTGGATCTTGAAAATAGGACAACTCCTCCAACAAAGCCATCGATCGAGGAGCCTCCTATCTTGGAGTTAAAGCCATTGCCTCCACATCTTCGGTATGAATTTCTTGGCCCTTTTTCTACTTTACCAGTTACTCTTGCCTCTTGTTTGACTAACGTGCAGGTAGACTCTACATTGGCGGTGCTACAAAAGAGAAAGAAGTCTATTGGATGGACATAGGAGGATATTCGGGGGGATAAGCCCCGCATTTTGCATGCACAAGATTAACTTGGAGGAAGGTGCCAAAACATCTATTGAACATCAAAGGAGACTCAACGAAGCCATGCAAGAAGTTGTTAAAAATGAGATCATCAGGTGGTTGGAGGTTGAGATTTTCTATTCCATTTCCGATAGTTCGTGGACTTCTCGGGTTCACTGTGTCCCAAAGAAGGAGGGGCATGACGGTGGTCACTAATGATAAGAATGAGTTCATTCTTATAAGATCGGTGACGAGATGGAGAGTATGTATGGACTATCTTAAGCTCAACAAAGACACAAGGAAGGACCATTTTTCACTTCCGTTCCTAGATCAAATTCTTGATAGATTGGCCGGCCGTGCTTTCTATTTTTTTCTTGATGGGTATTACGGCTACAACAAAATTCCTATTGATCCAGAGGATCAAGAGAAGACTACATTTACATGTCCTTATGGTACTTTTGCCTTCAAGCGGATGCCATATGGGTTGTGCAGTGCATCGACGACTTTTCAAAGATGTATGATGGCGATTTTCACGGACATGGTGGAGGATAACCTTGAAATCTTCATGGATGACTTCTCGGTGGTCGGAAATTCTTTTGATGATTGTCTCGCAAACTTGGATAAAGTGTTGGCAAGATGTGAAGAAACAAACTTGGTGCTCAATTGGGAGAAATGTCATTTCATGGTTGAGGAAGGCATTATCCTTAGCCACAAGATCTCAAAGAATGGAATTGAAGTCTACAAGGCAAAGATTGAGGTGATTTCTAAACTTCCACCTCCAACTTCAGTGAAAGACGTGCAGAGTTTCTTAGGTCACACGGGAGTTTACCGGCGTTTCATCAAGGATTTCTCTAGAGTGGTGAACGCGTTGTGAAAGCTTTTGGAGTTGATGCTAAGTTACACTTCAATAGTGATTGCATGAAAGCCTTTGAATTGCTAAAGTTCAAGTTGACTACTACTCCCATTATTACCGCTCCAAATTGCAGTGTTTCTTTTGAGCTCATGTGCGACGCAAGTGATGTAACGATAGGGGCTGTTATGGGGCAACGCATCAACAAGATTTATTTTATGGTCTACTATGCTAGTAAGACCATAAATACTGCCCAAGTAAACTACATCGTCATGGAGAAAGAGCTCTTTTCAATTGTCTTTGCTATGGAGAAATTTCGTCCGTACTTGATGGGTGCAAAAGTCATTTTCCACACGGATCATGTGATAATTCGCTATCTTATGAGAAAGAAAGATTACAAAGCACGGTTGATGAGATGAGTTCTTTTATTGAAAGAGTTTGATATTGACATCCAAGATCGCAAAGGAAGTAAAAACCAAGTGGCAGACCATTTGTCTCATTTGGAGGAGGAGGTTAGGCCGTATGATGGCCGTGAAATCAATGACTCCTTACCTGATGAGCAACTCTTGGCTATTTCAATGAAAGAGGTGCCATGGTACACGGATCTAGAAAATATTCTTGTAAGTGGTATCATCCCGAATGAGTTCTCTTCAAACCAAAGGAAGAAGCTCAAACGGGATTGTCAAGACTATTATTGGGATGAACCATACCTTTTTCGAATTTGTACGGATGGAGTGATTAGAAGATGTATACTAGAAGAGGAACAAGTTGAAATTCTTGGGACCTGTCATTCTTCGCGATATGGTGGTCACTACGGTGGAGCAAGAACGGCGGCCAAAGTGCTAAATTGCGGTTTCTATTGGACCACTCTTTACAAGGATGCAAGTGATCTAGTCAAGAGTTGTGATGAATGTCAAAGGGCTGGTGGAATATTAAAAAAATGAAATTCCCCTTACCACCATTCTGGATGATATTTTCGATGTGTGGGGTATGGAATTCATGGGTCCTTTTGTGAGTTCTTGTGAAAACACCTATATCTTGGTCGCGGTTGATTGTTTGTCCAAATGGGTTTAGGCCGTGGATCTACCCAACAATGAAGCGAAAAGTGTGGTGGCGTTTTTAAAGAAACATATTTTCACAAGATTTGGTACTCCAAGGGCTATCATAAGTGATGGGGGATCGCATTTTGCAACAAAGCTTTCGACACCTTACTAACCAAGTATGGTGCCACTCATAAAGTCACAACTTCCTATCATCCTCAAGCAAGCAGTCAAGTGGAAGTCTACAACCGGAAGATAAAGAGTATTTTGTCCAAAATAGTGAATGCTAACCAGACGGATTGGTCCAAGAAACTTGATGATGTTGTATGGGCTTATAGGATAACTTACAAAACACCTATAGGAATGTCTCCATACCAGTTGGTGTTCGGAAAAGCTTGTCATCTTCCGGTAGAACTTGAGCACAAAGACATGTGGGCTTTAAAGAAGTTGAATCTTGAGTGGGATGTCGCCGCCAACTTAAGGGTGGCACATTTGAACGAGTTGGATGAGTTTGGGTATCATGCATACACAATTTCTTCCTTATACAAAGAGAAGATGAAATATCTTCATGACAAGTGCATTTGGAACAAATAGTTTAAAGAGGGTGATCTTGTGTTGTTGTTCAATTCACAGTTTTGGATGTTTCTCGGAAAGTTAACGTCTAAATGGAGTGGCCTGTTTGAGGTTATGGGTGTGACACCCTTTGGTGCTTTGGACTTGAAGAATAAAAATGATGAGGTGTTTAGAGTCAATGGTCACCAGGTGAAGCATTATATGGGAAACATTGGTGTTGGCCACGTCGTGGCGTAATTCATTTCAAATGATGGTAATTTGCGTCATGCCGCTACGTAAAATCAGGCACTTCTGGGGAGGCAACCCATGTTTCTTTTTCTTTACATAGGTCTTATGTTGTGCTAATTGGTTTTGAAGTGTGTTGCAGGAACTGTGGTCATAAATATTGGCAAAGTATGGAAAAACTGCGGACCACACATTTGTTGTGCGGACCACAAAATTTTGAATGGTATAACAGAAGTCAATTGTGGCCGCACAATTCTTGTGCAGATCGCACAATTTGATATGTGAAAATGCAAACTCTCTGAAGTTTGTTTGTCAGAGAAATGGCCAAAGTGCGGCTGCATAAGGAAATCTGCGGACTGCATCAACATCTGTAGTCGCACAGCTAATTATGCGGGCCGCAGATCAACAAAGGGAACTTGAACAACAGGTAACAGAGTGCGGACCGCAAAACAAATTTTGCGGAAGCATTCATCTCTTGAACCCTTAGCCAAAACCGGTTAGTATAAATAGTAGCCCTAGTGCTATTGTTGAAACTTTCCAATCTTTGAGAAATAAAAACAAAGGCTAAAATCTTGCACACAACTGATTCAATCATCTGCCACTTAATTGAGCATCCGTGATCATTCCTTAACACCATTTCATCACTCGTATGTTCAAATCATTTCTAGGATTCTTCAATTTTCTTAGTTTAGTTTACAATTTGTTAGTTATTTTAGACCGTTTGTCAATTTCATATCTATGTGGGGTGTGAATTGTGCTGGGTAAACTCCTAGTTGCTATTTGGGGAATGGGTATTTGGTTTTTCATGTTTAAGTGCTACTAAAATGTCCAATTTGTTCATAAAATCGAAACCCTAAGAACTCTACCCAATTAAGTTTTGAAATGTATGGTCCGCAGAAGTATAGATTAGGTCTTTGGTGAAGCAATATTATGCGGACCGCAATTGAAATTGTGCGGTCCGCAGCAATTCAATCGCGGCCGCAGAAAAGTGTGTGCGGCCACAGATCAGGGCATTCTCTATCTTCAGAGAGTTGCCACTTTCAAGTGCCCATTGTTCTGTTACACGCAGAAATGTATGGACTGCACTTCAACTCTGCAACCGCACTTTAAAATTGTGCGGTCCGCAAAACTATACCTACGACCGCACTTGCAATTGTGCGGACAACACTTCTCCACCCTGCATTCATGTTCTGAAATATGTTAAACTCCCGAGGTCATGGTGACACGTCAAAGGGGAGGGGTGAGCCTTCCAGAGGCATGGGAAAAACCAATTTACCCATCGCCCTCCAAGGGGTGATCAACAAGAAAGCCACAATAGGACGACGAAGATGGCTTGAGACCTCCAAATGTAGTTCATATGCCCCATATCGGGAAGCATCGTAGGGCGATTCAGTGCAAAAACATCATGCGGTTCAATCCAAAATAGTGAATCCTAACCAGACGGATTGGTCCAAGAAACTTGATGATGCTGTATGGGTTTATAGGACGACTTACAAAACACCTATAGGAATGTCTTCATACGAGTTGATGTTCGGAAAAGCTTGTCATCTTCCGGTGGAACTTGAGCACAGAGACATGTGTGCTTTAAAGAAGTTGAATCTTGAGTGGGATGTCGCCGCCAACTTAAGGGTGGCACATTTGAACGAGTTAGATGAGTTCGGGTATCATGCATACACAATTTCATCCTTATACAAAGAGAAGATGAAATATCTTCATGACAAGTGCATTTGGAACAAAGAGTTTAAAGAGGGTGATCTTGTGTTGTTGTTCAATTCACGGTTACGGATGTTTCTCGGAAAGTTAAAGTCTAAATGGAGTGGGATGTTTGAGGTTGTGGGTGTGACACCCTTTAGTGCTTTGGACTTGAAGAATAAAAATGATGAGGTATTTATAGTCAATGGTCACCAGGTGAAGCATTCTCTAGGAAAAATTGGTGATGGCCACGTCGTGGTGGTAATTCATTTCAAATGATGGTAATCTGTGTCGTGCCGCGATGTTAAATCAGGCACTTCTTGGGAGGCAACACATGTTTCTTTTTCTTTAGTTAGGTTTTATTTTGTGCTAACTGGTTTTGAAGTGTATTGCAGGAGCTGTTCTCAGAATAATTGGCTAAGTATGAAAACATACCGACCGCACATGTGTTGTGCGGACCGTACACTTTTGAATGCATAATTCTTTGCGGATCACAGAATTTGAGATGTTAAAATGCAAACTCTCTGAAGTTTATTTGTCAGAGAAATGGCGAAAGTGCGGCCGCACAAGTAAATCTACGGACCGCATCAACATCTGCGGTCGCACAGCTAATTATGCGAACCGCAAATCAGTGAAGGGAACTTGAACAACAGGTAACAGAGTGCGGACTGCAGAACAAATTTTGCGGAAACATTCGTCTCTTAAACCCTTAGCCAAAACCGGTTAGTATAAATAGTAGCCCTAGTGCTTCTGTTGAAACTTTCCAATCTTTGAGAAATTAAAACAAAGGCTAAAATCATGCACACAACTGATTCAATCATCTGCCACTTAATTGAGTATCTGTGATCATTCCTTAACACCACTTCATCACTCGTATGTGCAAATAATTTCTAGGATTCTTCAATTTTCTTAGTTTAGTTTACAATTTGTTAGTTATTTTAGACCATTTGTCAATTTCATATCTATGTGGGGTGTGAATTGTGCTGGGTAAACTCCTAGTTGCTATTTGGGGAATGGGTATTTGGTTTTTCATGTTTAAGTGCTACTAAAATGTCCAATTTGTTCATAAAATCGAAACCCTAAGAACTCTACCCGATTAAGTTTTGAAATGTGCGGTCCGCAGAAGTATAGATTAGGGCTTAGGTGAAGCAATATTGTGCGGACCACAATTGAAATTGTGCGGTCCGCAGTAATTCAATCGCGGCCGCAGAAAAGTGTGTACGGCAACAGATCAGGGTATTCTCTATCTTTAGAGAGTTGCCATGTTCAGGTGCCCATTGTGCGGCCGCCCGCAGAAAAGTGTGGACCGCAGTTCAACTCTGCGACCGCACTTTAAAATTGTGCGGTCCGCATAACCAGACCTACGACCGCACTTACAATTGTGCGGACAACACTTCTCCACCCTGCATTCATGTTCTGAAATGTGTTAAACTGCCTGTTTACAATTAAACCATAAATAACTTATGTTGTTTCTTGTTACGGAAAATGGTCAGATCCCGAGATCATGGTGACATGTCAAGNGGGGGGGGGGGTGAGCCTTCCAAAGGCATAGGCAAAACCAATTTACCCCTCGCCCTCCAAGGGGTGATCAACAAGAAAGCTACAATAGGACGAGGAAGACGGCCCGAGCCCTCCAAATCTAGTTCATATGCCCAATATTGGGAAGCATCGGAGGGCGACTCAGTATAAAAGCAGCATGCGGTTCAATCACATCCATATCTACCTCAGGCAGACACCAACTTAGAAATGAGCCTACCTTTTCTAAGAGCACTTCTAAGGGTTCGGAAGGTAAAATTCAGGCTTCAGAACCTTCATCCACAAATGCCCCCAATGCACCTACTACCACAGTGGATGTTGATGGTGTCCTGGTCGATGGCC
>AWOL01S0051877.1:3203-14868 GCA_000715115.1 Nicotiana otophora | reverse complement strand
GCCCTGGGGACCTGAATACCCACTGGGAGGACCCCGAATAGCTGGTGGGCGGTAAGAACTCTCTAGGATAGCACTGAGATAAGGTCGCACTGGAGCACCTCGAGGAGGTAGTGGTGCTGGTTATGGGGGTCTGCTGGCCTGCCCCCTCACGAACTGACCTCTACCCCCAAACGGAGCACCTCGNTGCAGAAAGTGTAGTATGAGTACGTAAACAACGTGTACTCAGTAAGTATCAAGCCTAATCTCGAAGTGGTAGAGACGAGATAACCGACTTTGACACTCACTATGAGTTAATGATAATAACTGAAGTAAAACTAGGATGTTTAAATTAGCATAATTTACAAATTTACAATAATTTATTTAATCAGCGAAAATAATCAAATTCCTTCAATTCAAATAATATCCAATTTATCAATTAAATCTCATTTACATGAGTAACAATTAATTCCTTAACAAGCAATAATAATAATTCATTAAATTTCAAGGATTTTCCAATTTATTAATTAGCTTCACAAGCTGAAATAAATTATTAAAGCATCGTGTAATTATTACTATTAAGCACGATTTCTGCCGAGGACGTACGGCCCGATCCAGAGTGTCGTGTACACTGCTGAGAGACGTGCGGCGCGATCCATAGATGCATCTATCATGCCGAGGGGTTCGGCCTGCTCCACAAGAAAGGAGGGCATTATTATGTACCTCCGGAAGGAGAGTATTTATTATGAGATAAATTTGGGAGGAAGAATAATTTCTTTTAACAATTAATAATTTAAGCAGAAAATCAAGCATCTAAGGTTTTCATCCTTTAATATCTTTATCTAGCAACTCACAATATATTCATAAATATCAATTAATATTATTAATCAAAGAATACAATATACACAAGTAATGCATGCTTTGAGTCCTAAACTACCCGGACTTTAGCATTAATAGCAGCTACGCACGGACTCTCGTCACCTCGTGCATACGTAGCCCCTACAATTAGCAATAATTATTTAATTTTTAATCACCTATGAGGTAATTTCCCCCTCACAAGATTAGACAAGAGACTTACCTTGTCTTGCTCCAATTTAACCCACTACAAGGCCTTTTCCACGATTATCCAACCCTGTCCGGCTCGAATCTAGCCAAAACAATTTGATATAATCACTAAACATTATAGGAATCAATTCTATAAGAAAATACTATAATTGTAATACAAATCCTGAAATTAATTAAATATTCGTCCGTAGGGCCCACATCTCGAAATCCGGCGAAAGTTATGAAATTCGACAACCCATTCAATTTCGAGTCCAACCATACCAGTTTCACTCAAATCCGACTCTGAATCGATACCGAAATCTTAACAATTCGCTTCTATGAGATTTCTAAAATTTTTCCAAATTCCAAATCTCAAAACACTAATTAAATGGTGAAAACAATGATATATTTGTGTATACAGACCAAATCCGAGTTGGAATCACTTACCCAATTGTCTTTCCTTGACAATCTGTCAAATTCGCCTATGCTCCAGCTCCAATTTGTTAAAAATGGCGAATGAGACGAATGCCCTTTTTTATAACACTGCCCAACACTTCGGAACAGGGCCTCGAACAGGGCCTCGAACAGGCTTCGATCATGGCCCTCGATCAGGCTTCGATCATGGCCCTCGGTCAGGCCTCGATCGTGGCTTCGATCACGGGATCGAGTCGGGACCTCGGATCATGGCCTCGATTATGGCATCGAGTCCGGTCCTTAGCTCATAGCCTCGATCATGGAATCGAGCTTGAGCCTTCGATTGTGACCCTCGATCTTGGGTCTCGATCCTTGCCTTCGATCATGGCCCTCGAGATGGACCTTCGATCATGGCTTCGATACACAAGCTCGATCCTGAGCCTCGTCAACTCTGGCTCGATATCTGGGCTCGATGTTTGGGCTCGATGCCTGGGCTCGATGTCAGCCCAGAATGCCCAACAGAAGAGGAAAAATTGCATAAGCTTTTTATGTCCAACTTTTGACCCGTTAATCATCTGAAACTCACCCGAGGCCCTCGGGACCTCAACCAAATATACCAACAAATCCTAAAACATCATACGAACCTGGTCAAACCTCTAAATCACATCAAACAATGCTAAAATCATGAATTATACCCCAATTCAAGGNCCTTGCCTTCGATCATGGCCCTCGAGATGGACCTTCGATCATGGCTTCGATACACAAGCTCGAGCCTGAGCCTCGTCACCTCTGGCTCGATGTCTGGGCTCGATGCCTGGGCTCGATGTCTGGGCTCGATGTCTGGGCTTGATGTTTGGGCTCGATGCCTGGGCTCGATGTCAGCCCAGAATGCCCAACAGAAGAGGAAAAATTGCAGAAGCTTTTTAAGTCCAACTTTTGATCCGTTAACCATCTGAAACTCACCCGAGGCCCTCGGGACCTGAACCAAATATACCAACAAATCCTAAAATATCATACGAACCTGGTCGAACCTCTAAATCACATCAAACAATGCTAAAATCACTAATTATACCCCAATTCAAGCTTAATGAAACTAAGAATTTTCAACTTCTACATTCGATGCCGGAACCTATCAAATCAAGTCCGATTGACCTCAAATTTTGCACACAAGTCATGCATGACATAACGGAGCTGTGAAGATTTTCAGAACTAGATTCCAACCCCGATATCAAGAAGTCAACTCCCCGGTCAAACTTCCAAACTTTAAATTCATATTTTAGCCATTTTAAGCCTAATTTCACTACGGACTTCTAAATAAAATTCCGATCACGCTCCTAAGTCCAACATCACCATACGGAGCTGTTGGAATCATCAAAATTCTATTCCGAGGTCATTTTCTCAAAATGTTGACCGAAGTCAAACTTAGCACTTTAAAGGCTAACTTAAGGAACCAAGTGTTCCGGTTTCACCTCAAACACTTTCAAATCCCGAACCAACCATCCCCGCAAGTCATAAATTATTACAAACACCTACCAATGTTTTATTTTAGGGAACGGGGTCCTAAAAGTTAAAATGACCGGTCGGGTCATTACAGTGGGGTCATGTGTTATATGCGTTTTGATGTACTTATGTGGTATTGAAAGGTTCTCCGAAACATGTATATGATTAAGAGCTGAGATTTGCATGGGATGATGCGGGGACTTTCGGTATTCCCGCGTTCTTAATAATTCTACATTTCAGTATCAATGGGGTCATGAAAAATATTTCAGAATACTCGGGGTGTTCCAGTAAGTTCTTTAATGCACCACCGGCACGGGGTTCCTATAATGGTTACTCCAGTTATCTGGAAAAGACTCAGTGTGAGCAGCCAAACCTGTAGAGGTATTGTTACGAGTGTGCTGATACTAGACATATCAAGAGAAATTGTCCCAGACTTGGGAGGGGTGGAGTTCATCAAAACACTCAGGCTACAAACTATATTCCAGTTAATACTCCACGTGCATAGCCAGTTAGGGGTGGAGGACAGGAGGGTAGAGGACGCCTAAGAGGTGGAGGCCTGGCCCCTTGATATGATTACTATACTATGCCTGAGACCACTACACCAGATGGTGTCGTTACAGGTATGATCCAGATTTATTATAAAAGAATGTCTTTCCTTAATTTGATTCAGTTCTGAAATATTAAGGTGAGTCCTCCTATTATGCTCCGCTTATGGGTGAGTTTCGTAACTTTGTGACCCACTTATATGTTTATCGCTGTTGGGAGATTTGAAGATGTGAGCCCGTGTCTGTCATTTTTATTTTTGTGCGCCATTGATGGATATAAGTCCAAAGGTAATTTTTATTATTCATTACAGTGGGTTTAATGTGTTTCGGAATAATTGATTCCAATTTTATTATTATATGCCCTACCGGTATGAGGGTTCATTATGTGTTATGAAAAATGTTTACAAAATTTACTGAATAGAAGAAAGAAAGGAAATTGAATTTTCAGCTCGCACAATATGCAAAATACTTGTGATTCGGAGTTGAGGACGAGATTCTCGAATTTTTGTATGATGTAAAATATTTAAACTGGGGTACAAGCCGCAGTGTAAGTTATATAAGGACGAGGTCCTTGTGATGAAATATTTATGAGTTTAAATTATCCCTTTGTGAAGTTTAATTTGTACTATAGTACTAATAGGGAGTTATGCATGATAAGCTTATGTGATAATTCTTTTATGTGTTTCTGTGCCACAATGTTGCTATAATTATTGAGTTTTAGCGTACGAGGTGAGTGCCCAGGTGGCGTTACATGTGACTCGTTAATTCGGGTAAATAATTATGAGGTATTCATGCCTCTCATTATGTTGTCAGTATTGTGAAAATTCGAAATGTGGTGTTGGTTAATATGAGATTAATTGATGATGCTAGAATTAATTATGAACAACTTTTAAGACCAGAGATGTGGTGATGGGCATACACATGATGTGCTTCATATCTTGATATCATTATGATAATGCAGTGCTTGTAATACTGAGATTAGTGTTATTGATACATACCTTGTGGTGTTTGGTTGGATTGTGGATGTGTTGTTAGGAGTTGTTTTGGTGTTACTCTGGAAGGTGGATAGGCCTAATTATAGGGGAGACTTTGCCGAAATTTCTGAAAAATTTGGGAGATTGATATGTGCAAAAGAATAGAAAAGTCATGTTATGTGTTTGAGGGCGGACTCTACTTCTCATTCAAGGGTGAATGGTCCTAAGCGGGGGAGAATGTAACACCCCGAAAATTGTTTTTTTAAGTACTTCAACACTATCAAGAAAGTTGATGTGTGCGTAGGCACGAGATGCTATAGTCAGTTGAGACTAATACCGTGCGTTGTTGTGAAAATCAGGCCTTTTGAAAATGTTTGGAGTATAAGAAATTGGTCCCAGCGGCATACCGTAGACTTGCTCGGATTTTAGCTATTCAGAGGAGACTTGAGGTATAACTGCACGGCGTTCGCAGTTCTGAAGTCCCTATCTATTTTACTTTAGCTGTGTGTTGTTTCTAGATAGCTTTATTTTATTGTAAACGGGCCCAAATTTGTGTTTTGACGGTCCGGATGGGTCTGTATCAAATTATGGGACTTGGACGTATGCCCGGAATCGAATTCGGAGGTCCCTAGCTCGAGTTATGAATTTGTGATAAACATTAAAACTCTGAAATTTAATGGTTTTTAAGAATTGGTTGATGTTTGGCCTTGTTGCTACCAGGTCCGTATTTTGATTCTGGAGTCTGGTATAGGTCCAATATAATATTTATGACTTATCTGTGAAATTTGGTAAGAAACAGAGTTGGTTTGACATGATTCGGACGTCCGGTTGTGAAGATAGAAATTTTAAAGTGTTCTTGAGAATTTCATTCGATTTGGTCCTAAATTCGTAGTTCTAGGTGTTATTTTGGAGATTTGATCATGCGAGCAAGTTTGTGTGATATTTTTAGACTTGTGTGCATGTTTGGTGTGGTGCCCCGAGGGCACGTGTGAGTATCGGATAGGCCACAGGATGCTTTGGATATGGGAAAATCTGGTATTTTGCTGCAGCAGGTGTTCTAGCATGTCCTTCTTCGCGTTAGCGAAGGTACTCTCGTGAACGCAAAGAGTAAACTGGTTAGGCTGGAATTTGCTTCTTTGCGAACGTGAAGGCTTGGTCGCGAACGCAAAGCGGTAGGGGCATTACCCTCGGGGAACGCGACTAGCTAATCGCGAACGCATAGTATTAGGCACACATGGGGGGAGAGTTAGTGATCCTTCACCGCGAACGCGAGCATTGTCTCGCGCACGTGAAGGCCAAGGGGAGTAGCCTTCGTGAACACGAAGGAGGTCTCGCGAACGCAAAGGCTTGACAATTCTGCTCTTCGTGAACGCGATGCACACTGTCGCCCAGTGCATAAAATAGAATAAAAACGGGACTTAAGCCATTGCTTCAACACTTTGAAGAACCAAACAGTTAGAGGCGATTTTCAAGAGTCATTTTCTTCCCCAAAGTGTTGGTAAGTGATTCTAAACCATTTTCTTTTAATTACCCATTTTATTTCATAAATTTGCAACCTAAAATCTAGAGTTTTCATTGTAGAATTAGGGGTTTGGGCAAAAACTAGGGATTTTCGGAATTTGGGGATTTAGACATCAAATTAAGGTCGGATTCCAAAACTAATTTTATATCCGGTGTCGGGGATGAATGTGTAAATAGATTTTGGTTCGAACCTCGGGTTTTGACCAAGCGGGCCCAGGGTCGATTTTTGACTTTTTGGAGGAAAATGTTGGAAATCTAAATTTATGCAATGTAATTATTTCCTTTAGCAATATTTGATGTTATTGAGTCGTTTTTGAATAGATACTAGTGGTTTGGAGGTGGATTCTAGAGGAAACACTGTGATTGAGTATTACGTGGCCTTGAGAGCGAGGTAAGTGTTGTGTCTAACTTTGACTTGAGGGAATTAGGAACCTCAGACTATTTGTTATGTGAAATGCATGTGAGCGGCGTATATGTGAGGTGACGAGTACTTATGCGCCGCCAATTTACCTGTTTTCCCTGTTTCTCCCATTTTTCTTATATTGTCTCTTTCCTATGCCTAAGTGCTACATGTTTATACTAGTGTTGTTAAATTGATCGTTCTTATCATATTTACAGATTTTCAAGTGATAATTGAGTATTTATTTCAAAGTTGAGATTGATATTGTGGAACCAAAGACTGAAGTAAGGCTTGTACTTGTTATTCTATCTCCCTGTTGCTATTTATGCATTGCATTATGGCAAGGGAGAGTGTTAATGCACAAAGGGCGATGTCGTGCCATATTATGAGTGTTAATGCACGACGGGTGATGCTGTGCCATATTGTGAGTATTAATGCACGAAGGGTGATGTCGTACCATATTGTGAGTGTAAAAGCACGAAGGGTGATGCCGTGCCATATTGTGAGTGTAAAATCTCGAAGGGTGATCCCGTTCCATATTGTAACTGTTAATGCACGAAGGGTGATGTTGTGCCATGATATGAGAGTTAATGCACGAAGGGTGATGCCGTGCCATATTGTGAGTGTAAAATCTCGAAGGGTGATCCCGTTCCATATTGTAACTGTTAATGCACGAAGGGTGATGTTGTGCCATGATATGAGAGTTAATGCACGAAGGGTGATGCCGTGTCGTTTCTATTGATTTTTATTGTGAGGTTGAGAGTAAAAGCACGAAGGGTAATGTCGTGCATTCTTTCCTTTACTGTATTCGTGTTCCTATTGATTCATTATATATTGGTTTTTCCAGTTATCATTTTGTTGTAGTTCTTTATCTCGTATTTCCCCCAGCATGTTTCACCCTCCCGATATTTACTATCTAGATCTTCATTACTGTTAATTGTATATACACCGTTAAATTGTACATGCTGATTTGTAGCTGCCTTGCCTTAGTCTCGTCACTACTTCGTCGAGGTTAAGCTCGACACTTACTAGTACATGGGGTCAGCAGTACTGATACTACACACTGCACGTTCTGTACAGATTTTGGTATCGGTTCAGGTTGATCGAGATTTTTGTTTTCTGTTGGACTGCTATCCGGAGACTCAAGGTAGAACTTTCGGTGTTCACAGACCTTGAATCCCCCATCTATCTTTTCTGTTCTACTATTTTCTTCATTCAAACAATTATATTTCTTTCGGACTATTACTTGTAGTGAATTCTAGAATTCTCGTGAATTGTGACTCCAGATCCGGGTGGTAGTAATTAAGGCAGTTTTTATATCACTCCACACTCACCATATTTCATCTTAGCTAATTGTTGTTATTTACTGAATGGAATACGGATTGGTTTAAATGATTCTCTAACGTTGGCTTGCCTAACAAGTGAAATGTTAGGAGTCATCACGATCCCGACAGTGGAAATTCCGTGTCTTGACAATATTCTAGAGACTTTTATTGAAAAAACTTATTGATAAAAGATGTATTTCTTGAAGAAGTTGATTAATTGCATGTACTTGTGTTTATTATTCGTTTGAGCAATATTTATGGTGTTGCTTTTGCCTTGCAGTTTAAATCACAAGCTGATTGATGTTGCTCTCATTGCTATTTATTTTTTATTATTTTTGTATGCTATATTGTACAGGTTATGTGACTAGTTATTTGACCCCGGGCACTCAGCCCATTTCTATTCCACCATACCGTATGGCCCCGCCGAAGTTGAAAGAATTGAAAGAGCAGTTACAAGACTTGCTTGATCAGGGATTCATTAGACCCAGTGTCTCGCCCTAGGGTGAACCATTATTATTTGTGAAGAAGAAATATGGCTCTATGCGGATGTGTATAGACTACCAGCATTTGAACAAGGCCACTATCAAAACCAAATATCCGCTGCCAAGAATTGATGACTTATTTGATCAGCTTCAAGGTGCCAAGATATTTTCGAAGATCGATTTGAGGTTTGGTTACAATTAGTTGAAGATCAGGGCCTCTGATGTCCCTAAAGTAACTTTTCGAACTCTGTATGGGCATTACGAATTCCTAGAGATGTCATTTGGGTTGACTAATGCCCTAGTAGCATTTATGGATTTGATGAATACGGTGTTCAAGCCTTATTTGGATTCTTTTATGGTTGTATTCATTGATGATATCTTGATTTACTCCAGCAGTCGAGAGGAGCATGAGCAGCATCTTCGAAGTGTGCTTCACACTTTGAAGAATAATCAGTTATATGCCAAGTTTCCAAAATGTGAGTTTTGGTTAGACTTAGTTGTCTTTTTGGGGCATGTTGTATCGGAAGAAGGCATAAAGGTGGATCCTAAGAAGATTGAGGTTGTTCAGAATTGGCCTAGACCTACTTCAGTTATAGAGATTCGGAGTTTCCTCGGTTTAGCAGGTTATTATCGTCAGTTCATAGAAGGATTTTCGTCTATAGCAAGCCCATTGACCAGATTGACCCAGAAAGGTGTCCCATTCAGATGGTCAAACGAGTGTGACATGAGCTTTTAGAATCTCAAGGCCGCTTTGACTATGGCACCAATTTTGTTATTACCCACAGTTTCAGGATCATATACAGTATATTGTGATGCATCTCACATTGGGCTTGGTACAGTATTAATGCAAGATGGCAAGGTAATTGCATACGTATCGCGATAGTTGTAGGTTCACGGGAAGAATTATCCTATTCATGACATAGAATTGGCAACCATTGTTCATGCGCTGAAGATTTGGAGGCATTACCTCTACGGTGTCTCGTGTGAGGTATTTACTGATCATCATAGCCTTCAGTATCTGTTCAAACAAAAAGATCTTAATTTGAGGCAGAGAAGATGGTTGGAGTTGTTGAAAGACTATGATATCACCATTTTGTATCACCCCGGAAAGGCCAATGTGGTGGCCGATGCTTTGAGTAGAAAGGTTGTGAGTATAGGCAGTCTGGCGTATATTCCAGTTAGTGAGAGGCCATTAGCTGCAGATGTTAAGACTTTGGCTAATCAGTTCGTGAGGTTAGATGTTTCAGAACCCAGTCGGGTTCTAGCTTGCACAGTCGCTCGGTCTTCTTTATATGAGCGCATCATAGAGAGGCAGTATGATGATCCTCACTTATTTATCCTTAAGGACACGGTATGGCATGGTGATGCCAAACAAGTTGTTGTGGGGGAAGATGGGGTTCTGCGAATGCAGGGTCGTATTTGTGTGCCTAATATGGATGGGCTTCATGAGTTAATTCTTGAAGAAGCACACAGTTTCGGGTACCGCTAAAATGTATCAAGATTTGCGGCAACGTTATTGGTGGAGGAGAATGAAAAAGGATATAGTTACATATGTAGCTCGGTGTCTGAATTGCCAACAAGTTAAGTAAGAGCATCAGAGACCTGGTGGTTTTCTTCAGAAGTTAGAAATTCCTAAGTGGAAGTGGGAGCGTATCACTATGGATTTTGTTGTTGGACCCCCACGGACTCAGAGAAATTTGACGCAGTTTGGATTATTGTGGACAGGTTGACCAAGTCATCCCATTTCATTCCAGTGGCAGTTACCTATTCTTCAAACAGGTTAGCTGAAATTTACATTCGTGAGATTGTCTGCCTTTACGATGTGCCCGTGTCTATTATTTCAGATCGAGGTACGCAGTTTACCTCACATTTCTGGAGGGATGTACAGCGTGAGTTAGAAACGCGGGTGGAGTTGAGTACAACATTTCATCCATAGACAGACGGACAGTCAGAGGGCACTATTCAGATATTGGAATATATGCTTTGCGCTTGTGTTATAGACTTTGGAGGTTCTTGGGATCATTTCATGCCACTTGCAGAGTTTGCTTATAATAATAGCTATCAATCGAGCATTCAGATGGCTCCATATAAGGCATTATACGGAAGGCGATGCCGATCGCCAGTTGGTTGGTTTGAATCGGGAAAGGCTCGGTTGTTGGGTACCGATTTGGTACAGGATGCCTTGGATAAGGTCAAGATTATTCAGGATCGACTTCGCACAACTCAGTCTAGGCAAATGACTTATGCCGACCGTAAAGTTTGTGATATTGCATTCATAGTTGGAGAACGAATATTGCTCTGGGGTTTCACCTATGAAAGGTGTAATGAGGTTCGGAAAGAAGGTCAAGTTGAGCCCTAGGTATATCGGACCCTTTGAAATTCTAGAAAGGGTGGGTGAAGTAGCCTACAGACTTGCATTACCACCTAGTTTATCAGCGGTTCATCCAGTGTTCCATGTGTTTATACTCCGGAAATATCATGGTGATCCCTCCTATGTGTTAGATTTCATCTCAGTCCAATTGGACAAAGATTTGACTTACTATTACAACCCAAATTCGCGTACCTTAGATCATGCCGTAAATTAGTCGACGTAAATCCAAGAAGAGATTATCTGTGAGATGATAAGAAGTTAATCCTATTAGTCTTAAACGATACAAGGGTGTATAAGAGTGGGTAACAAGTATTAGAAGTCAAACGAATCAAGGATGTTGTAACCCGTATTTTCGGGTGACACTAGAGGTGATTAATTGTCCCAAGAGGTCATGTTTTAATGTATTTTAATCATATATTATCCGTATCATAAGTCTTGAAGTCAAGCAAGTTATGAAACAAAAGTCGATAAAAGTTGTCGCAACTTACGTTTATAATTTTACTTAAACTTTAGGTCAAATGTTACTACATTGTTCTCCCAATGTACTTGGAATTATGGGTGATCTAACTATCAAATTGAATATCTATGAGTCTAGTTTCCAACACATTAAACCGTTCGTCGATATAATCTCGGAATAGAGAGATATTAACATTTTCGCGAGAGTGCGCCAAGCAGCTCTCTATGGGGCCCACATAGGCGGTTTAAGACATATGGATATATATAAGATACCTAAACCCCGTTTTAAGTCATTAGTTTTCAGTATATTCAGACCTTAGAAGCCTAAAAACAGTCTCTCAAGGTTCTCTCATGATCCAAGACCCAAACAAAGGGCAAACAACACAAATCAAATGTCGGGAATCCCGTGGCGCTAGTAAGTTTCTTGTTCTTCTTGTTGTTGCTGATTTTTGTGTTGTTCCAGCTCGTGTGGGAGGTTGTTTTAAGTGTTTTATGTTCTGTAAATACACCTTCAAGTTTTTAATATCAACCCTAGGTGATTTCATGTCTTCTAAAGTAATTCTAGTGCCGAAAAACCCGAATTAATTGCTAGTTTCGCTTCCTTGTTCTTGTGGCAGAATTGGAGGGATATTTCGTTGAAACTTAAGGTCAAATTGG